>JASAND010019029.1:0-48884 GCA_030248195.1 Trissonchulus latispiculum
AAAACAGGGTAAAATCACAGAACCTGGTGAAAATTCTGAAGTATTGAAAAATAGCAATAATATAAATCACCCATCACGATCACCCCATACAGCAACCAGAAGCCTATTGTCATTTTGCACATGTCTAGCTATCTTCCTGAGCTTTGTCTTAGTAACCACCCCAATTGGTGCAGAACCAGTACCTAATAAACCTCTGCTACATCAGACAAAAGAAGGAAAATCGCTCTGGAAACAACTACATACAGTCTCCTACCCAGTTAAAAAGCATATTAACGAAGGAATGTCACTAGAAACACGGACTTATTGCTTTATAAGCATAATTTGATGCAGTCTTCTGTATGCTCTTCCCTAGCCAAAATTGTAAATCTGGCTGACACTACCCCTAACCAGAGCACTGACTGGGGTGAGGTGGCTGTAAAAAAAGCATGGCGATGCAAAATAGTTTGTCAGAATGTCGAAACTTTCACTTACTTCTTTGGAGATGAGAATTTGAAAAAGGAGGAAAAGTATGATATTCCTGTACATGGTACGCTTGAACTCAAAGGAGGGTTTATGGCAAACTTCGAATAAACTAAACTGCTACTACCCTGGTGAGGTATTAATTGCTGAAGATGGAAAGATTTGAATCTTACTGTATCTGATAGTTTGTGCAGGTAGTGCAGGAGACTGTATCTGGTAGTTTCCAGAGCGATTTTCCTTCTTTTGTCTGACATAGCAGAGGTTTATTAGGTACTGGTTCTGCACCAAGTGGGGTGGTTACTAAGACAAAGCTCAGGAAGATAGCTAGACATGTGCAAAATGACAATAGGCTTCTGGTTGCTGTATGGGGTGATCGTGATGGGTGATTTATGTTATTGCTATTTTCAATACGTCAGAATTTTTACCAGGTTCTGTGATTTTACCCTGTTTTTACTTTTTCTTTGCAGTTTGCAGCTTATGCACAGTTCTTATGCTCCCTTTAACTTTGGGTTTTGTTTCCTTTTCGTTGCGGTATTTCTGCACTACCCTTCTATTTTGTGCAAACAGGGCATCATTGTCTTGTTGAGCCTGAACATAGGCAGTTTGAAGGGTTTGCGGCTTCCGGGCTATACTAAAGACCTCTTCTTAAAGTCATTGCTGTATCACTGAGTTCAGACTGCAAATGCGAATTAGTTATGAGGATCTCTTTCATATATGTACCCTGTTACCCTGTTCCCCTTTCTGTTGGAGAGGCTAGTCTTCTGTTAAAATAACCAGAGTTATTGTTCCAACTGGGTTTAGAAGGTCCTGCTCCATTTGAAGGGTTGGACCTTTCCTGAGGACGCTGAGTGCGTAATGGCCTGGCCTATTACAGAAGTTTCAGATGACCCTGCCATCGGCAGTCCATCTTGGGCGGAATCCCCCGTTTCAATTAATTATTAGGGAGGTCCCTATTGTAATGTTGTTTGGGAGTTTCTCGGGAGTAAGAATTCAAATAACTAGTAGTCGGGGGTCTTTGAACTTTATGATGATTTATGATGATTAGCTGATTCCTTGCTATAACCTGTTGAGTATCCTGAAGACCCTTTAAAGTCATTGCTATATCACTGAGTTCAGACTGCAAATGCGAAAGTGCAAAAAGCAAAGTGGTTGTAACCATAGCCGTGAATCAATCCTGCAATATAAACATTAATTAGCTCGTACTTAATTTGATACAACACATTTTCTTTCTGGTCATCAGCAGAAACTCAGGCTGAACTTCTCCGATCGCGCCGATCTAATTGCTACAATTACGAAATTAATTTAATATATGCAGAAATCTATTTTAATTTGTAAGTGTTGCATGATCAAATCATAAACCTGGTATTATACCGGAATGATATTACAATGCACTCCATGCCGTCAGAATTTTCCTTTGCTTTAGGGTCCCAAAGAAACAACGGGTGAAGTACAGGCAGGTGGTGTTGGGAAAGTGCTGGATTGTACCCCTCACTTGGTTGGACTATGCATGAGTTTATTTGTGCAAATTTTAATGAGAGATAAAAAGTGGTCCCCAAAGAAGTTTCCAGGTTTAATATTTCTCGCGTTTGCCCAAAACTCAGCATCTCATTAGGCTAATTAAGAGAGTAGACTACCTTCGCCTGGCACACCTTTTGCTGGCTCTTCCATAATTGGTTTCTTGATTTTCAACTGGACTCAAATAGTTTTAGCTCTCCGCTAATAGAACCCTTTGTATATCAACCAAAGTGGGGCTCTTTCGCTGACATAAGCCTTGTTCTGCATCGTTCCGAATCAATTTTTGGCTGCACGCTGAAATAGTAAAATTAGCCTATAGACCATAGTAAGCATCTTAGTCTCTAAACATCGAGTCACAAAGAGCATTTACTCCAACTCGAGATCTACTAATGATTGAATGAACGATGCATATTTTTGATTGGGAAGTTAACAAGGAAATATTACTGAGTAAATACTACTTACTGCATACTGATACTACTACAACTACTTCTACTACTATCTGTAAGTAGCAGGATTCTAGCAACTTGGAGCCAAACTGACTGCACACAGAAATGAAAAGTTTCATAATAATAAGCGAAGTAACGATTTCTTTTAATTTTACTTAAAGTTTCGTAATGTTCCCAGTTCCCGTATGTGAAATATTCCAAGGAATCAAGGTGGTGCCCTTATGAATCTCGTGTCTTCCAAGTTTATCCAATAAACGCCATTAAGGTGATGCCTTGAAAGCTGGCACGATATCAAATTTGAAGACGTCCATAAGAAGAGAGTAAATTGAAGCATTCTCACTGATGAAAGCATTTAATTTTGCCATTGAGTAGCCAATTTAGAAAATATATATAATTCTTTCAGGTTCTGATTTTGTAGTTTTAGAAGGCACGAATTTCCTCACATTTTCTTCTCTTTTCTTCAGAAAAAATGGTCTCTTTAATGGGACATTAGATTCCATTAAATGGCTGGAAATGTTGTTAAAGCTGAACAAGAATGTGTCAACTCTCAGGCTTCCTCTGAAGTAGAAACACTCTGGTTTGCGTGTCTCTGATCATACCTCATAAAAGGGTCTGATTTATTTACTTAATGTAAGAAAACTTTTTTCCAAGGAATCCTAAAAACAAAACTTGTATTCCACATGTACATAAATTTTATAAAAAGTTTTGTTTCATTCCGCTGCCACAACACGACAACAAGCGGTCCCTTCTTTGCTGCACAATTGGTTTTGCTAGAAACAACGACAGATTTGTACGGCTGTAAGCCAAAAATAAGGTACACTATACACATAATAACTACCGTATGAGCCTAACTAATATTTGCAGACTAACTAGTCGGCCTCTAAAAGGAGCATCATCCCGGCGTTGATTTTAGTAAACTGTTTATTTGTAACCTGCCTTGTACTGGCAATATATATTAGAAAAGTTGCTTTCTTTCTCTCCTTTTCGCTTGTTTCCAAATTAACTCTGATCTACCGGTGTTCTTGGGAGTTTCCTGATCTCACTTTCGATTCTCAGAAGGCAATTTTTCTGACAAATTGGGCAAACCAGTTTTTCGGTAGCCGCCACCGTCGATTCATTCCAACTCCCAAACTCGACTCCTGTAAATATTTGTTTAAACACGCCAATTGGCCGCAGTTTTGGTGTGCTTGATGTTTATTGAATTTGTAGCGCTTCCACCAGGGCTGGTGGACCAAGAAGAAACCAAGGACAAGCCCGAACGGGAGGCGTCAGGCACCCTCGTACCCACGAAACCAGGACCTAGAAGAGAGAAGGGAAGAGGGAGGTTCAGCTTTTCTTTCAGGATTGAAAGTAAAGAATTGGTCCCGCCGGGGATCGAACCACGGCCCTTCTGCTCTAGAGTCAGACATGCTAAACCACTACACCACGGGACCATCAGCTGAACTCTCATTGCAGGCTTATCAATCTTTCCTATACCTGCTTCCCTTACATCTCCCCCGGGTTTCAATTAAGACGCGTCCCGCGGCTTACTCAACTCGGAATCGAACCGAGAGCGCATCCAGCGCAGGGCATTCTGAGCCCAAGGGATCCGTGCTCCCCCGACACACGTTCCAGACCCCTTTAGATCCAACCAACCAGAAGCAACTACTGGGGGACCGGAGACAGGAGTCCAATCCGGGTCCTGAGGCAGCCTCGACACATGTAGCGCTTCCACCAGGGCTGGTGGACCAAGAAGAAACCAAGGACAAGCCCGAACGGGAGGCGTCAGGCACCCTCGTACCCACGAAACCAGGACCTAGAAGAGAGAAGGGAAGAGGGAGGTTCAGCTTTTCATTCAGGATTGAAAGTAAAGAATTGGTCCCGCCGGGGATCGAACCACGGCCCTTCTGCTCTAGAGTCAGACATGCTAAACCACTACACCACGGGACCATCAGCTGAACTCTCATTGCAGGCTTATCAATCTTTCCTATACCTGCTTCCCTTACAAATTGATGAAATGAATGAAATTTGCTCTTTTATGTAGCACGACATGGCAACCCTTACGCAGTTACCACAACCAGTTTGTAGAATATCCAAAAACACTGCATATGTAAATTTTAACAAACGTCTGCTCTACTTTCCAAATATTGTATACTTGCAGTCAGACTTTAGTGCACAGTTGAAAAATGTGCCTACAACAAGCAACGTGTCAACTGTCGAGGAATATGCATGGGTAAGTCAACGTGAAGTCAATGTGGAAAAAATTGATTAACTGATTCAAACAATCCCTACATACCGTCAAGAAATTGGTATAACGAAAAAGGACCAAAGGGTAAGCCAAATTCTGGAAATAGACTTTGAAACCAAAATTTGGAGTACAAGTCGTTTCAAAATTTCTTGGGACCGTCAGCCAACGCCAAGCCCACCAAGGGCACGATCTGATCCTGTGCTTTTAGGTAGCATTCGTTTGCACAACTTTCTTGCTATGCTTTAGTTTGATATGGCCTGGTGCGTATATCAATATATAAATAATGAAATATGTATATTGCAACTCCTAAAATATCAAGAATTTTTAAATTCTAGGGTTTTCAATTCAACGCACATATTTATATTTTCTCTTCAAGAAAAGGATCTCCCAAGTTGATTCTAATAGCTTAAAAATTTTACGAGTCATTATTTTTCAATAACTTTAAATTTACAATCCATCTGTGGCATTAATAGTGGACAACAGTATGTGTTTAAAGAGAGAAATCATGAAAAGAAAGGAGGATTCGAATCTGAATGAGTGAAAATTTCACTTTACGATTCCAGATGGCTATAGAAATTGAAAACGAATGTCAAAATTGGAGCCTGGGGCGAGCAACAAGGTTAGTTGCACTGCAAAAGCGGAAACAACAATTTTCTTTTGGACAGAGGTTGTACTTAAATTTATCCAAAGCATGCAAATTTCTTATAACAACCTAGTTGTGCAGGGTCAGGTTTTTGGCTAACTGTTTGATTTGTACCCTCAATAGGGCAACTTTGCTAGGCAATTGGTTTGATAATAACTATCTTACAAGTTGACTTTTACAATAATTATTGTATTAAACAATCCTGTAAGGACACCTTCCCTATTCGTCTGCATGTTAATTTTCTGGACATTTCATGTAAACCAATAAGAGTCGGTGTGGTTACCATAGAATTTAATGGATTTACTTTGGTCTTTAAACCGTGTCGTCCTTTAAACTTTAAACACTTCGGTCTATCCTAGAACGGTTCACCAAAAGAAACAACTTCCCATGTCGATTAATAAAGACTTTAACTTTTTGTGAAACAATTTCAGAAATCTTCGCGACTAATCGATCTTAAACAGACGAATTGTTTCTAGTGAGCATAACCTTTTCCATAATTAACAATTTAGTTATGTACCAGCCGTTTGGATTTCCCTTTCCAAACAAGTTGAGTTTAAGAATAATGGCTGAAATTTGTTGACTTTGAGGGGGGAATAATGAAATTAAAATTAACTTCCGTTTCCTATTTCCGGCCAATCAGTAAATATTTGAGTATTTGTTTATTCTCGCAATTAAGAATGAATTAACAACAATTTTTACGGGATAAGTCCTACAAATTAGAAGAGAGTGTGCAGGAAAGGAAGCTGGTGTTGTCTTCAATCAAATTTCATTGCAAATTTCAAAGTACTTTCCCAAGTCGAACACTACTTGTATGACATTTTGATTTGTTGTTCGCATCAAATAGCCCGTGTATTTTTAAAATATCTGCAAACATTAGCTGCTTATGCGAAAATTTTACTCGTCCACAATTTTTATATTTTTCTAGAGATACATTTGTCACATTAAAAAGAATGCATACATACTTAACGGGTAGTATAATTCTGCACATAAGTTTATGGTAATGTCACCTAACACTGAAACAGTATACAATATCAACATCAAAGTATCAAGCAGTCTCGTTCGTTACTATTCGCTGCGATTGCGACCTCGTTCCCAGAACCCATAACAGGCAACCTTTGGTGCGGTTTTATCCTTAATACATTTGCATTGCAGTTTATTTAGTGTTTCCTGTACGGGAGGCAGGCGTAAGATTAAAAGCACGTACCATTCTCACTGCAGATCAGAAAGGCCGTAGTTCGATCCCCAGCCGAGGCAATTCTTTACTTTCAATCATGCTGAAAAGCTGAACTTCCTACTTCCCTTTCCTCTTGTAAGGTGTCTGACTCCTACTAGGCGTTCATCTTCCCGTCTTGGTCTACCCTAGGACTTCTTCGTCCACCAAGAACCAGCTCCAGTTCGACGTTTGCAGCAATTGCATTTTATAGGACAATAAAAACAAAATTTGGATAGAATTGATTGCATGTTTCATGCTAAAATTCTATATTTTTATTCGTTTTCATCAGGTTGGAGAACTGGAGATTTGATAAAAAACCTTGGCGAAATATATTGCTATTGGATAACCTCGAAGTACAAAACCGCCGTCAACCCTTCCATCGAAATTCCACATATAGCTGCTTCCCCCAAATTTTGAACCAATCCTTCAGATTGTATGGGAAAATGTTAGAGCACTGGTTTTAGTGCAACTTGAGAACATGGATAATTGAACGCATTATGGTTGTGAAAGTTTGGTTCAAGAAGACACTAATGGTTAGCGAATGTGTCTCTGTTAAGATGAGACTTTTCAAATTGGCCAGATTTGTATAAAGAAATTAGTTATTCAGTTCTGCTAAAGTTTCCTAATTTTCACATTCAAAGGAAAATCTT
This sequence comes from Trissonchulus latispiculum, assembly GCA_030248195.1. Taxonomy (NCBI): domain Eukaryota; kingdom Metazoa; phylum Nematoda; class Enoplea; order Enoplida; family Ironidae; genus Trissonchulus; species Trissonchulus latispiculum. The sequence continues at coordinate 7,154 of JASAND010019029.1, forward strand.
CGCCTTCCAAAATTTTATGAAGCCATTTTTCTTTGGTCTAAATTAAGTTTTCAACCTAAGCTTGCTTTGCCATTTGTTGTGTATGGATTCTTTTCAACATTTTTAGCAGTTGTTCAGATTTTTCTTTTTCAAGAAAAATACGCTTGTTGCAAACCTAATTCATTCAAACCATGGCGCGCTACGATTTTATTTCCTTTGTTTCGTTTCACTTCACACTTTGCAACACAGTTGTTTACCAGAGCCAAGCCATAAACTCTTGAACAAATTTTCAGATTGTAGCTTTAGTTTTTCAAACTTATATTTCTCTGTTCCATACGCAGTATGTACTACTAATTTGTATTCATAAAATCGCCAAGATTTCCTGAATTACCATTGTGTACCCCGAAGCAATATCCTATTCTTTAATCTTAACTGTTGTGCTCTCAACTGTGACATCTGCCCTATTATTCAGTGGCTTTTGCCTTAATCGGATGAATCTGCCAGGAATTCTGTAATAGGGCACTTTCTAATGCAATCCTGTCTTAATTAATGCTTCTCAGCTTAACGTAAAAGCATCAGCATAAATTGGATTTTCATTTCGATATCTCCCTCAAACAGTAGTCAAGTCACCCTTTATTGCCCTGGCCTAAGATGAACATAAAACTGCTTTCAATTTTTTTCTTCAGGAGAGTTTTCTGGTTAATTCTGATAACGGGCTACTAAAAATTTGGAAAAATTAACCTAATCGAAGCTGTAGATTTTCTGAAGCTTGTGTATTATAAAATTTTGCTATAATAATTTGCTATATAACCCGTCATGTATATATTCGCCGTATATACATTACATTTGCTGACAAAGAATTCTCCAGTGATTAAGATCAGACACACTGTTTTAATTTTAATTTTGACATTTCATGAAATCGTTAAAATGTCATGAATCAGTCAGTTTTATGGCTCAAAACTGAGACTGTGTCATTTTGCTGGACATTCAGGATGAATTCAGGGACACATTCTGAGTAGGAGGTATCTGCTTGACTAGTGGACATTTACCATATTTTAGTGTCCGTTTGGCCGGGAACTCTTTAATTAAGCCAGTAAAATGGCAACAACTAGGTGGCACTGTCACTTCTAATTTTTCGGCTTTATAACCTTGAATCAATCACAAAAGACCTATTTTCAGCATCCATTGAGCCTAAATGCTCCCATTTACTATAGTATACCTTTCTTACTGCACAGGATTTCTAATTTTAACTTCTGCAAAAGGCAAAACTGTTTTAAGTTGTAAACATAGTTTTGTTTTCTTGTATCAATATCTGCGTCGAATAGGTACTGCATCAATTTGTACCTACGTTGCTAACAATCCAGTTTGGGCCCTGCAACTGCCAACTGCGTGCAACTATTGTTATTGTAATGAAATATGTGAAGAATAAGTTATCAGCCAACTATTTTAGCAGATTTCAAGCCGATATACGAAGCCATAACTTTGTTAGCTCGATTTTGCTCATTGATACTGCAAATCAGCTGCAGTATGAGCCAGCCAAGATTCTTCCAGAAATTGAGCGGTTCAATCAAATGAAAATAATTGAGACAAATTTCTGAAGGGGTCGGACCGTTTTTGAGCTCTGAAAATTTCTAACAAGATCAGTCTGAGTGTGATTGGCTGAGGAGGATCAGCGAACCATGAATCTGATTCCGTGTCTCTGGGATTTGAACAAGTTCATTAGCTGAGAGGATCTGAAGGGAATTGTTTCATCGCCCTGATTCCATTCCAGGAAGAATTCAAACAGCGGAAATGAAACGTCACCACTTCATTAAAATTCTTTCTCACTTGATCATATTTCTTGTCGTCTTAAGAATACACTGTTCTGAGACAACTGTATTAGCATAGTGTCTAAAATTTCATCAACCGAACCCCGATTCTGTAACGTACTCGGACTGAAATTTTGAAACACTTGTTCTTTTTTGTGTCTTCTTGGGATAATTCTTGTTGAGTTTATTTTGAATTTTTGTTGTGTGTTTAGCAGATATTGAAAGATTAACCGGCTAAAGGTAGTGCATGAGCCGGCATGCAAACCGTTTATGGTAAAGGTTTTTGTTCTGCCTGGAGGCAGAACTATTGTCACGGAAAGTAGCTATGTTTAGCACTGTAGGCACCCTTCTCTACTCTCAGTCGCCCTATCTTCAGCATTGGTCTAGTATGTTGTTCTGCTAGTTTGTTTTTATCCGAAGGGGGCTTGGTGCTCGAAGAAACAGTTGGTTTAGGTTCTTTCAATTTCGCTTTTCTATTTGCACGACCTGTCGTGACTTTGCATAGGTTGCAATTTTTTTCCAGTTTCCCCCCAAGTCAGGTTTCAAATTCTGCTTCATTGGCATTCCCCCCCCCGGCAAACTTTTGATTTCACAGAATAGTTTTCAAGGGTGTCAATAGTTATACAAATTAGATCAATAACATCTGACAACAGTTTCTAATTAGCAGCTTGGCTGATTAGTTGCAACTTCTACATAAACGCTCAAGCTGCTTTTCCGCCAACAACTATGCAGCAGTGTATTCCGTAATTTTGAACTGCGTCAAATTTTACAGAAACTGTCAACTGGACCAAAATCTGACCTCTTGACGTTTAATTGAATTCACTTGCCGATTGACATTAAGGTGTGAGGGGCCAAATTCGAAAGCCTAAATCTTCTAATTTTAAATTATTCCAAGAATTTTTCTTCAGACCAGAAAATATAAAACTGCAAAAAAGTTTTGAAAATGGGAAAGCTACTGAGCCCAGGATCGGGATTAGGATCAATAGCAGGATCCTTTTCAGAATCCTTCTTTCTAAAATCCGAATCATGCTTTATATTGCATCCTGCTTTTATGATCGGGTCTAATATCAGAATCCATGTCAGAATTTGATCCTGCGATTTTTGTTAATGACAATGAACCACAGGTGGACAAGGGGGGACATTCCCCCCTCGGCGAAGTCGCCCTCAAGGGGTCTCAAATTTGCTCGCACAAGGGGTAAGAAAATTGGCCACAAGGGGTAAGAAACTTGCCAAAAAAATAGGTTTTACGACCAAAATTTCACAAAATTATTTTTGATTAAAAATCACTATTTTTTTGCTAAAAAACGTCCAAAAAACGTTGTTTTAGCTAAAAAATCGTTGTTTTTTGTAAAAACGGCAAAAATCGCTTAGAAATCGCTTTCAAATGTACGCTTAAGAAAAATCGTTCTCACAAGGTGTACCCAAGTTTGCTTCCACAAGGGTCAGTGAAATTTGACCTCCCGTTCAGGTATGCAATGAACTCAAGACAACCTCATAATAGTTCAGCTAAAAGCTCAACTACTGCTGCATTATATTCGAAATCATCAATTCCCATCTTTGATTTGGTTTAGCATTGGTTCCTGGGTGTTCAATTGCAGAACCATACCCCTTGTGGGGTCTTCTTGTTTAAAACTGTTATGAATCTAGTTACACGTAATCATAGGGTTAACTCTCAGAACAATAGCTCTTTGTCGAAATAAGCTGGAATCGGTTTACGCATTCTGTTTAAAATGTTCCACCATGAATTCCTGATTAATCGAGCTATTTGAACAGATTTCTTTAATTATTTGCAGAGTGTTTCACAACGGCACCTCCTGACTGAATTGACAGTTTGCATTTGTTTGCTCTATCTCAGTCTCTGCTTCTATTCTTGGTCCTGCACGTGGCACAAACAAGTAGTCTCCCCTTTTCTGTGCCTGATACAAAGCGAGGCTAAAGGAAAGAGCTAACACAAACACGGTTTTAATGTCTTAATAGAAGCGCCCTTTGGAATAAAACACTGTCATCAAACATCTTCTGCATTTCGGCGTTCACGTCTGCACATTTTCACACGATCAGTGCAAAAGCATTGCAATTTTATGGCTAATATGTAAGGTGACAGCAGAAGCAAGCAACAAACCGCCATGTCTTTGTTATGCTGAATAGGGGGTTACGAAAAGGGACTCTCAGAGTTTTATTGGTTTTATAGTTTAAACTTTCCCCTTCTAAGAAAAGCTCTTTTATTTCAGGGCCAGATAGGTGTAACTTGCAACCTATGTGCAGCCGTAGTCAAAACATTTTTGTTTCTGGGCTCTGGCTTGCAAACATTTTACTCTGTTACGCGAAACTAGTACACAAACTTTGAGCCTGAATGCTCATAAAACGACATACAATTTTTTAGTTCAGTTATTGGATTTGATAAATCTTGTAAGCTTTTCTAAATCTGTTTAAGGTTTTTGGTTCCAAGGCCGATTAGCTGCCTGACTTCTGACTCATTCTCATTTCTTGAGCTATCGTAATCACTGGCTTCAGATGTGCACTCAAATCGTTAAGCTGATCGTCGTTTAGAACCTAATATTTAAAACAAGAAGCATTAAGAGATCAAAATCTTTATGAAAAATTTAGACAGAACTTAGTTTTATTTTTAGAATTTTAAAAAACTCCACTGGTTTCCAAAAGTTTTTTAGTTTTTTAGGCCGAGTTGTTTCAAGGTTCTACCAACACCACATTAGGTATAACGTGCTTACTAGGAAAAGCACAATAGTCACTGGCAGAATTTGTTACAGACATGAATGATGACTTCTACAGTTGCATCTCAAAACTACCTTATTTTTACACTTAATTATGTTCAGTTCTTGCTTATAACAATATACCTGCAGCTTTTGAAAGGGTACCCCGTGTTTATCCCACTGTATGACTAGTACAGTCCTTTTACGCCTTTCGTCCAGGGCGTCGTTGGACGTGCTCTCCTTCATGACGTATCCGTCCTCCTCCAGGAGATCCACTGAGGACTTTGAGGCATCCGCTGCCAAGGCTACCTGATCATCGATATTGCTCAGGCTTTCAGACTGGCTTCGATTGTAGCATTGATTATCTGTGTCCGAGGATCCTCTGAACATTAATCTCGACCTGGGCGACATCTTTCCAATATTGTCTTTTGCGTTGTTGTGAGCCAAGCCCATGGTTTGGGCTACCTAGAAGGCTAGTAGTTGGAGAATAGTTGAAAGTAAAATAATTTTTCCGGGCTATTTTGTTTGACACTATAAATTGTTTCTAAAAATCTAGTATTTAAGTTAGAATCAGTATGTGTGAGAGCCGATGAAAGCGCAGAAATCATGCAAACAAAATCCACGATATGTGCTTGGTCTGGTTCTACTAAAACTTTTTTGTTTCTGGTTGGGTTTTTGTAATGGGTTTTTGTTTATGCTAAGGTTTAACCATGAAAATTCCTAATATGAATTCTACGGCTACCTGTCGTTGAAGTGTTATGGCGCTACCAGTAGACCATGGTTCTGTACCAGTTTTTTCTTGATCCGCTTCGGTGCCAGAAGGGCTCTGTGAGTTATCCTTTGTAGGCGAGGATTCTTCAACCTCAACTGAGGGTAAATTATGGTTCACTTTAGTACCGGAAGAGTATCTTCGAATAGGGACCAGAACGACGGCGGAAGACTTCGGATCCAATTCGGTGCCGCCGTTGAACTGACCCGTTTCGTCTTCCTGCTCTTCCTCATGGTCATTCAAACTGGTTGATTTGACACAAATCGGTACTTCTTCAGGACTCTGTTTGTTAGACATTTTCTATATTGCTTACTGAGTTTGAGATCAAATCTCACCAAGAAATATGGTTTCAAAGAGAAATTGATAATTTATGGAAGAATCTAGATTGCAATCCTTTAAGCATACTGTAGCTCGGTCGAAGTTGTTTTTAACTAAAAGCTTTATGTAAATAATCCTAACATGTTGTGTGTTTCCTTCGACATCTTTCTTTTGTAACGGAGAAATTGTGTTATATTTATAGTCAAATTTTAGTTATATACAGTTTTTGGGACGTTTTTAGCGGCTGTGGTTGAACAGATTTTACTAATTTGTCACTCATTGTCTCTGATGAACTGTGGCAAATTAGAATCATTTGTTAATTTTTAATAGACCCAGAACTGACTAAATGTTGGTCTTTATATTTTTGGAGAACACTTTTGCTCCAATCTTGGGGGAGGGATCATTAAAATAGACTTAAGGCCACATTAAAGTGGTCTTTAGGCTTCCCTTATCTCAGCCAGAACTAAGTGACAGAGGTAGCAAGGAATGAAAAAGCAGTATAGTCTAAAGTCAGTTGCTCCCCTTCCTATGTGAATTATTACTTAACTGCTAGTTCCGACATTTTACGGACGATTGGTAGCATAGATCTTTCCAATGGGCTAAGATGGGCGCCAAGTGGTTGCTCCCTCAGCGCTCGTTAAACAACTATTTGACACATTATTTTCAGCTCGTTTCAGGGGAAACAACTTCCTCTCTATTAAAAAGTGATGATGTTTTAGGCGTTAGTTTCTTCAGGGGAGACCCAGCAGTGGCACTTTTCTTTCATTCGATTCAAAAAGAAGGTTTTTAGATGGAACCATAGGGGCCAAGAATTTTAAGCATTTCTCAGAGATCTGCTTCCATGTTTGTTTTAACATTTTCTAAAAGAAAGTGGATTTCGTTTTTAACTGTTGTCGATTTTGTTTTATACATTTTTGAATGTAAAACAAGTTTTTGAAGCGTCACTTGTTTATTATATATCTTTCTTTCTTTCTTTCTGGGGTTGACTTCATACCAAATTTATGATACGAAATTTGCTAATCACTGACTTAATTTATTATATTGTTTTAATCTAATTTATTATTTTTTCATAATTATTCCATTCATGCCAACCAAGCAAACGCCTGAAAGAATGTTATTATCCGATAATTGAGACGCTTATCAAGAGTTTAAGAATATACTATGGTTATCTTGTTTACTTTAAATCTTACATTTCTGGAATAAAACTTTTGACCATTAAGATATGTTTGCTTATTTACTAACCCTAAAACAACCGTAATAGTTTAAGAACATGCGTGAATGTAGTCTTAAGAGTCTATTTTATTGCTGATTTCTTCTGAAATTCGTTTTTTTAGAAAATCAGTTTTTCTAGAAAAATACATTTTATTCTTTAAAAACTCTGTGTAGAAGTGCAGAGAAAAGCAGTTGTTGCTGTCCTTAGTACACCTCGTTTTTCAAAATACCTCGGAAATAAGCATTCAGTCACTACTTGTTCCACACATTGTTAAATTCTATAGAAATTGTCGGCTTAAACCACTTCACCCTATTTCTAGTAGACACTTGTACAAGAGATTTATTCCTATGTTACAATAGATTGCCATTGTGTAAAACCTGACAAATTCAAGCAATTGTTTCACGACTCACTGAGAGGGTTCATTCTACGCATGTATATGTAGGTCTTTTCTCTACTGCTTTCAACTGCTTATTTACGTATGATTTAGTTGCTCAGTCTGGCAAAAAGACCCCTTTGTTCCTAAGTCTCCGCCTTTAGACCTAATCCGCTCAAATTGTGGATGGTAATTTTCCCAAAACATTTATGGAACCTTAGCTAACGGTCCTGATTAGGCTTTCAGTTAAGCAGCTCAAGGTGAGCTAAATAGAAATGAGGGAAACTGGTTCTGTTTGCTTCAAAGACCACCCTCTATAGAATGTGTCCTAAAAGGGTGGTTTGCTGTCATTACATCATTTTTGTGTCATGATTTATTCATAGAAATTTAATATATCATTTTTCTGTCAGATTTGTGCATACTAATTTGCTGTCGTCTTTTTGATTCAGCAAACATGCCACCCATCTCTGATGAAGACTCGACAAGACAGCTGTATAGATAGAGATTTTAATTTAACCTTGAGTTTGATGTTAGTTGTTTAATATATTAAGAATTAAAAAATTTAAATTGCCAAATTTTCAACATTTAAGCCTATTGTATTCACATCAAAAGTAAAAGAGATTCATTTCTAACAGATTCAAGAGTCTCGCATACAGCAATTTGTTCGGCTACAACACTGATTCATCCGGGCGCGTATTTTTTGCGTTTATTAGCTTTCCTTAGGTTTTTTGAATTTAGGATTGTTTTTGACGATGTCTGTTTATTGGAGTATCAATCATTTGAGGACAAACATTCATTTTTCAGTCGCATCTGTTAGTTTGGACTAGAAACTATGCATCTACGTAGGCCCGCCCATCCATTCCGTGTACATTGTCTATACCCAATTAGCCAACAAGGAGCAACTGTCGGCTTCCAAGAAATTCCACTTTGTTTGCCGTTGCAGCTAGCTGTTAAGTCGCCACCAAATGCCACCCAACATGACATACAATACTCGTTAGATTTTGTTGTGAAAGCAAATGAAAGCTTTCAGAAAGTAACAGTATCCTTTAAAATGTAACACAAGACAAACATGAAGGTGTAAATATTTGATTTTTGGTATCCCTAATCCTTCAAAAATGCAGGCTTCTGATGCCGCCTTCAAAGTGTTGTTTTCAATGAATCACAAGAAATAAAATTTTATATATACCTATGAAATTCATTCATTTTAACACATATGCTTTCAATGTTCTAAAGTTTTTTGCTTTTTTCACAGCTTCAAATTTATTACAAGAATTGTTTTGTAGTATATAACTAGTTTTCTTCGTGAAACTTGTATTAACGAATAGCCGACCAATTGGTTCACTTCAAATAGGCGACATATATATATATATACGTATATATATATATATATATATATATATATATATATATATATATATATATATATATATATATATATATATATACTACATCGACTAGGATCGACTCAACTCCAGGAAAAAGAGACAATGTCGAATTGCTCCGCTCAGCATCCCTCTGCACAGCCCCTTTCTAAGCAGTTGTGCAAATTTTTGTTAAAATTCTGCCTATTTTGAGTTGATGTTAACCCGAAAAGTCAACTTTTGAGTGGCATTAACATGATGTCTCATGGCTTTTGCATCTTGTTGAGAGAAGGAATTTTCGTTTTTTAACCAGTCTTTGGATTTCTTTGTGAACTTTTCAACAAATTGCTTCATGACTTGAATTTGATGAAAAGTCGAATAAAGTCGGCATGGTTCTATTGTGCTCGCTCGAACTATATTTCAAACAAGACCCCCTTCTCCATATGAGGAAACGAATGTAAAGTATCGTTATAGCTAACTTAATATTGACTCCTGTGAATTTTCGCCTGGTTTGCGATTGTCGAAAATAATTCACATTTGTCTAATTTGATGCAAATCATTTCGTCAAATAATTTGAGCACCCGCTGAAGCAATACATAAGATGACACTTGTCGTCTTGAAAATTGAGGCAGTTTTGTAAAGGAGTGTAATTTTCTCTCCGCTTAAGCGCATAATTATGTTTTAATGTGAACTTTTGTAACTCCAACCAAAATTAGGTATGCTTTCGGCGCTAGATGGTATACGCAAATGCAACCAGTCTGACTATAGTTTGAAACTTTTAGGAGTTTAACTATTTAACATTTTATTTCTGATACTATATTACTTCAGCAGCAAAACATGCTGCAATATTGACTGTAATATTTAAAAACCTCTGAAGGGGGTGGGAGAACCCGAACACCATCCCCAATAATCTTTTTTAACCAGTCCGACTAACCGTTAAACAGTTTTGCGGCCGTAAACATTATTATTATCATCTTACCAGCCTTATTTCATTTCAGTTTTCTGTTATTTTTGTGGGGTCTGGCTGGCGATCTCATTTTCCTGAAATTGATACATAACAAAATGTATGGAAAAGTACCGAGACATATTGTGTAGTAAAGTTATTACACGTATTTTGTTTATGCCGGTTTCTGTTTGTCCAAATCTGCGTGTGGGTCCGTGGTCGGTCACATTCTTAACGCCCGCTCGTAAATAATTTTCACAGGAAATAACAGAAAGTGACTGTTCATAAAACTTACATTCACATAATTAGGTTGCAAACTTTTTGTAAATTATGCATGAGCTAAAATTTTGCTTTCTAACTGATTCAGCCCTAATGGAATGCCTTGAATTGAACTGGTAAATAATTAAACAGGAAGACCTTCCCATGAACTTTTAGTAAATCTGCAAAAGTTGTAATTTTCACCAAATTCATTTCCTTTGAACAATAGCAGCGTTTCAAGGTTAAAAGATCCTACAGCTCGTCAAAATATTAGGAATTGCTGTCTGTCTAGTGATAATTTTGGAGGTTGTAAGAATTTTCATTAAAAAATTTTCAAAAAGTAGTCTCCGTCTCTCCGATATAAACTTTATTTGACTATTTATATAAAATTTTGGAAAACTAAGGCTGCTAATACGACAACAAACTTCTTTTAATTGGTTTATAACCGTTTTGTATTTTTCCAATTCACAAAAAACACATTTGATTTAATTGAAAGCTGCTTTTTGAAGCTGTCAAATTTTAGTTCCACCCATCATTCAAGACAAGTTGGTCGTTTTGATTAACCTCAGAGGTGGCGTGTGTAGCTTTGGTTTAAAGTTGTGACGCATCCCTAATCAGAGTGTTCGTGTAAATGTCTGGCTGCTTGCTAGCCTGGCTAGAGCAGAGATTAAAACTTCGTCTAAACTTTGTGACTGGTAGGTTTGTTGTGTCATTTCAAGCTGGCATTTGTCTATCAAGAATTAAATCTGCTTAAATTGCAGCTTCCCTGAGAGGGGGGCCCTAGTCATAGCAGATTATTTATTCCAAAACGTGTAGGTAGGTAGAACTTTTGTGAAAAATAAGTATAAGCTTGAGAAACTATTTAAGCACAGCTGCTGGCATAAAACATGTTGCTTTTGTTATACATATGCAGACACCTTATCCCCTATTTTAAGTATTGCTAATTGCTGCGATTTTCTTTGCTGCAAGTTTTGTCTAAATCTTTAAAGGCCTTCTTTCTAAACCAAGTGGTGTTTTGATGTATCACTTTTGGTAATCTCTGACAAATTTCTAGGCACTAAATGGGCTCAATTTTCAAAACCTGAAGGCCCATATTTTTCGTTTAAAATTTCTTCCTTCAATCAGGTGTGCGTGCATACCCATATAATGGGTAAAATTTTTGAATTCTGTTCTCGCACTTTTGCAGGGATATTGTTCTTTACCAGTACTTTGTTTTGTTTTTCCATTACTTTGTTTACTCCAATTTGATTGTTGTTTTAAAGTTATAACATTAGCATCAACACTAACCTTGTCATGAGTGGCTAATTAATTGGCTAATTAAATTTCACTATGCTAAATATGCTAAACTGGAAGCGTACCTATGTAGATTTTTTGGTCTACTATAGAGATCTATATTATCGAAATTTATCTTTACCCAAGAAGCTTACAATTAAAATTCATCGATGGTTTAGTTACGCACAATGAAATTCAACAAACATTTTTAAATGTGATGCAATTGTTTTAAAGTCATGCTTAGTTGCGTAACGTTTTCTCGTTCTCTCCTTCTAGACCATCAGTTTGCTATAACACAGACAATAAGGATACAGTAGTCCAGCTAAATTCATAAGCATTTAGCCTTCCCAGTGCCAGTTAACTAATTAGGTTAACTAATTAACAAGCAACAATCTGATCAAAACGCATGATTGTGCTATTTTTATTTTAATTTTTATGCATCATAGTGAGAGTGCATTGCATATGCATTAGCAATCCCGCATCTGCCCAGAGTCGACTCCTGCAATTTTTGAAACTGTATAAAGAAAACAAGCTGTTTTTTGAAATATCTGCGTCCAATCTGAAGCAATATTTGCCATTCTATTGAAAAACCTTGCAGTTTTAGGAGCCACTATCGGCTTTAACTGATTAATGAGTTGTGGGAGACTGGTGAAAACTTTTATGAGCGGAACTTTGAAGCAGTTGCTGAACACCAACATTTTATTTAAGATTCGAAATTATGATTATACTTTAGCCTGACTTTGAAACAGCTGCCTTTACTAGTTTAGGTATCTTTATTAGACTTTGACTGGAGTAATCAAAAACTTTACTCACCGCAAAGTCGCCAAAACTTTGTAGTTTTTAATTCTTTCCAAGATTGTTATCTTTTGTTTAAAAATCTGGATTTATGTGTTGAAAATTTATGAACCACGATAAATATTTTTCATCTACATGCACAGAATGCCGTAAAGTTTATTCTGAGTTCTTCAGAGTTTGTTTACACAACTCGGTCTGCCAATTGTGTGTGTGTCCACTTGCCCTAGTAAAGGCTAACAATATTGAGACTCTTTAGATGGGCAGGTTTAGGACAATTAGGCAAAGTATGTTCCGTTTAGGGTTGACCGCCTCTGTAACATGGAAATTTTCCTCTTACAGGACAAATTAAGTTGTATCGTCTGGACAGGACCGAACGGACCATGATGAATGAAGACCATTAGAAATGATGACATTTCCAAACTCTGTTTTGGTTGACAAGTGGTTATTAGACGGGGCAGGACGGACAAGAGGAGGGGGCAAAACTTGGACACAAATTAGAGGAAAATTACTAGAACTGTAATTGGATAAACAGGAACCATAACAAAGCATCAATCAATGTCTCTGCACTGAAAACTTGGTTTAAACTGATTATACAAGCTGAATTTACCTATGTTAGTTTAGTTCAAACTTCATTTTCTGCAAGCCTAGGGAGAGAGCGAGTCACTGGATTTCCTGTGCTAGCTCTCTTTTTCGCCATACGTAATACTTCCGTTGCTGTCTGCCCCTGTGTATCGTGCTAAAATGATATTATCTAATTAATATGCAATCTAGGGCTCGTTACATGATCCTAAGGCAAACTTGTTAAATTAGGGACAAGAAGTTTCCATCAGAAATCCATTATTTACTCAATTTCAATGCTAATCAGTTTCCCAGTTGACCAAGTCTGGACTCGGACTTCAGGTTGATTCAAATGAATTTGTTTACTTTGAGTGGAGCATCAGACAGGAACAGACTTTGCTCAGTTCTGATTGGAGGGAAGGAAATGGTTCCGACCTGAGGTTTGGCCAAATTTCCTTTCAGATCAAAATCTAATCCTGCATTTATCCATGCACAGTGTTAGCAAATTCGCATTTTTGTCGAATTACTAGTGTTGTTTCAGTAGCCGATTTTAGTTTCAGTTTCAGTTTCAGTTTCAGTCGGTGGTTCGAAGTAATTTCAGTTTCAGTTTCAGTTTCAGTCGGCAGACCGAAATAGTTTCAGTTTCAGTTTAAGTTTCAGTCGGCAACGTAAAATAATTTCAGTTTCAGTTTTAGTTTCAGTCGGAGTTTCAGTTTCAGTTTCAGTCCGCTTTAAAAAGAACGGTTTTCAGCTCTCTGAGTTAACATAAAGCACAATTTAATGTTTATTCAGCCTCTCTTACAGCAATGTTAACAGAATCGAAGCTCAAAACGTTAAAAATGTCAAGATTTAAGGAAAGACTGAAACTAGTTTCAGTCCGAGTTTCAGTCTTTTACCCAATATAGTTTCAGTTTCAGTTTCAGTTTCAGTCGGCTGTACCTCGAGTGACTAGGATGGCTGAAACCTAGCATAGCTCGCTCGGAAAGCCAGGGATTGAAAAGTAAGCTGCAGAAACGAGAGTGGGAGGGGTGAGGCCGAGCCGAAAGACAGGATAGTAGGAAAGTCCGCATTACACATCAATCTAAAATTCAAAACTTTGTAAATTTGGAATTTAAATCAGTTTGAAATGCAGTAACTTCGTTTAACCTAAGGTTCAGCAACAGGCACAGAAGGACCTTTTGCACCCGCCATACTTGCTGCCGACCTAAGCTAACCAAAGTTATCAAGGAATCCACAAAATTTAAGTTTTCACCATATGTAAAATCTTGCTGACTTGATTGCAGCAAATACCTTAGGGAAGGCATCTGCTGGTCAGCAATTTACCGCAAAAGCAAATCGAAAAAATGCCTATTATTAGATAGAAGCAATTATGCTTTATGAATTGTTTAATAAAAGTAAAGGACGAAAACATCAACTTATAAAGTGTAGTAGTAGTAGCATTAGTATTAGGATAATATCCCGTTGATAGTTGAGGTTGTGAGCCCACTAGTGGTGCATTGTCCGTAAGTGGTCAAGTGGCTGATCATCAGTTTAAGCATCTTTATCTGGGAAAAATTGAGAGGGAAGCTATAAATATGCATAGAATATGCTGAATATCACTGCTGAGATATCTAAATTTAAATAAATATAAAATATCTAAATACATATCTGAATTCTGTGATCCAATTGGATTCGAATTCTTGCGGTTGAGCCTGTTTGGTTAAATTTCTAATTTTGCCAGAATTGTTGGTTTAACATTCTGTTTCATTTTAGGTTTAACATCAAAAGTTAAATTCTGGGTGTAGCGATAGCGATATCGATGTTACGATAGCGCATAGAGAATAATCCAGTAATCAAGCAATGAGGGATAAGATTGTTGCTTTCGTTACTGTCTGAATTCAGGTTTATAATTTATAGATCGGATCTTATCTTACTAAGTAACTTCACCTCGACCAACAACGGGACCCCATCACAAACGACTTCTGATTAGATTTACATGGTTTATTTTTAAATTCAAATAAAAGGTAAACTTATCTTCTAAAATAGCCGCTGCATTCCGGCAAGTCCTAAAAATGTTTCAGTTTCAGTTTCAGTTTCAGGTCTCTTCTCAAAATAGTTTCAGTTTCAGTTTCAGTTTCAGTCACTGAAACTGAAACCTGTACAAACTGAAACCTGGTTTCAGTTTCAGTTTCAGTGACTGAAACATCACTACGAATTACTCTTTATGTATGTAACACTTTTTATTATATACGTAAAAGCAAATAGTTGGGATAAAAGGAAGATTTCCCATTTTGGAGTCTCACTGTATCGTCTGTAGGTTTTGGGAATGTGTCAACCTGCAGGACAAAGGTTAATTGCTAAAGTCAAGCCATCTTTAGCTATAGTAATAGTAGTACGTAGTTTACTAGTGAATATTCTTTGGTTCTTTTTGAATTGTTGGACGAACAATGATCCCTGGAAGAGAAATCATCATTTTAGTATTAGCTGAAAGCTGTCGATACATGTGTTACATCGTACTGTTCGTATATTCAAACGAGTAAAGAATACTGTATAAAATTGAGAGACTGTTTATATCCTGAGTTTCATTTATCTAAAGTTTGCCTTGAAGCTTAGGCAGTTTAAATTTCTACGTTAACATTCACTAGAATTCGAAGAAGAATAGTTCAACTCGAACTAATGCGAGTTAGTCAGAACGTGGATTTTAGAAAAAACATTTAATCTGAAACCAGCTCTATTTAGAGTCAAAGTTTGTTAAAATTAAGTTTCAGTTGGTGACTAATTTTTAAAGTCATGTTTTAACAGCAGACATTCCCAGTTCGCCTCATTACACAATTTTTCTTCATCTAACTTATTTTATATACTGCTTTAGAAATCGTGTTTTCTCATTTTCACCTTAGACTTCTCCGCCACCATTTGGCAGTAGGTGGTGTTCCTTACTTTAGTGATTTATTAAGTTATACAGTAGAACCCCATTGGACATGTAATTTTTCTTCTAGGTAGCTTTCATGTGGTGTTTATTTGAGATTATGTATTATACTGACAAATTAATTGGCTAGATCTTTGGACGGGGCACGAATGTCTGTCTTGGAAGGTTGGAAAAGCCACCTTTCCTACAGTACATGATGAAACACTCCAGCTATGTAAAAACAGGTACGTCTCTGATTTTTGATGAATTAATTCCGCTAAAATATTGACTACTTTTAATTCGTAAGCGTTTTAGATCTTATTTTCATACTTTCTTATGGGACTTCGCCTAAAATTATGCGTAGTTAAATTTGTGTACATCGTACATAAGATAACATAGCGCATTCAATCTAGGATCATTCATCTCATGCACGAAACTACACGTACCATCTGTAGATGCATAGGATCGAAACTACTGTTAAACCGTTGCCAGAGCTTAAAATTTGAGCTTCCAGATGCATAGAAACCATATTTTGCTTCCCACAGCCACAACTAATACAATACACACATAAATAATTCTTTGCATTTTATAGATTAGAAATTATATCTTTTGTTTGATAGTTCAGATATGTATCTACAGTAGGAACAGAAACTGAAACTTTCGGTATCCCTCTTTCCGCCTTCGTCCCGTAATCGGTGGGATAATTTTATACGTCCACAAACTAATATTCACTTTTCTGTCCACTGTTAAAATAGAAAATAAACAAACTCTTATTTCATCAACCCTTAACCAAAATTAAGCCTTTATGAGGCCCATAAAATTTTTAATCAGAAAATGGGAAATTTTATGCCCAATTTTCTTTACCTGAGTGAGTCAGTTTCTTTTCTCCTCAAAAAATCCTTTAAAATTGATGCTTTCGTTGAGAGCATCTCAGAACAATGATGGTGACTTTTCGTCTAATGATTTCTCCCTTTTCCCAGGTGGTTGGCACAGTGATTAGTCATAATGGGACCTGTAAAATGACTAATGCATGGGAAATTAATGTCAAGAGATTTCTATATCCATGGAAATTGTCACGAAATTTGTTTAATTTTACCGGAATTAGCTATATATGTGCAGATTTCCATTAAAAGGATATATCCTGTTGTGCAGCTAATTAGGGCTAACTTTGATAAGATTGAAGAAAATTATACAGAGAACGTTAGTCGTTAGCTATGTATTGTAATATCAGAAAACAAAATGAGATTGTAATTCATTGGTGTTAATGTCTATGTTCTCAGAATCCTTTATTTTGCCTAGTGCCTTCCGTACACTTACAAAATTCTCTGATGAGGTTGCTACATTAAAGCCGATTTCACACAATGAATATTCTCTGGAGTTCCCCAAAGATTCGAAAGTTATCGCAAAAATCCTTCTCATTGGCATTCTGTTCACTAAGAGTGGTAGTCTTCATGCAATTTTTGCAGTTGATTATCTCTTGCTTTGAACTTTTTATTATACAGTTCTGTGAAGTTAAAGCCATGTAAACTTTCGTTATTGAAACTTTGAATAATGTGTCAGAATAAGGGCCGTATTCACCAAGCTCTTGATCAAAGTAAATCACTACCATAAAATAGTTGTGTTGCTTTTTTCAAGAGCTTATTTTTGTATTTTTCAAGGCACTTTAGGTGTGTGGTAGCTTTTAAAGGTTGTGGAGGAGGGAGGGGGGGGGGACCAGTGGTTAAACCAATTAATTACTCTACATTACAGTATGTAAGCATTGAAGGGTCCCCGATGCACCCAGAAAGGGAGAAGGAAAGGAATAAAAGTTCCATTGCAGAAAATTAAGTAATTGATTTCTAGACAGGTGATTCTCAGGCAGATAACTATGGCATATGCGCAGAACTCATTTCACTCGAACATGGCTTGAAATCATCAAAATTTTCGGCTATAGAAACTCTATTTCTAACTTGTGGTAGCATGGTGGGCGGGCGGGCACCACTGGTAGTTTGCATGAAAGGTTATTGAGTTTGGCGACTTTTTTAAAATATGGTCAAAACCGGTTAGGAATCGTGAATTTAGCCAAAACGCAATGAAAATCAGCAGAAGATTTAAGTCGAAAATTTGAATTTCCAACACTTTTATAACGACCAATCCACCTTTTCGCCATTTTTTACTGGGAGCACGTAGAGAGTGGGACTCCACCAATCGACAGAGAATTTTGCTCTAACCAGCCTTGGGCGTGGTTTGCAGTGTATATTTCCGGATGTAGAGACAAAGGGCCAGGGGGGAGAGGGGGGGGGGGAGGAGGGGGGGGGGGGGGGGTTTACTTTTTGTTTCAGATTTATCTTCCATGAAACAGCTATTGCTTACGATAGTCCTTCACTGGTTGCTATGGCCCTGGGTCTCTGCCTACAATCAGAATCCTAAACTCTTCATCAATGTAAAGTGTATCAGTTTTGTGGACGAACTGTTGCACGGCTTTCATGTGATACTTCCAGACGACCTGATCAAGGAATATCTCGATCCCACCAACTATCCCATTATTTATGCCACCGCAGTTCCCCTGAAACCGGACGGATTTGCTGTAAGAAAGTTACTGTATCGAGAGGAGGTTGAGGATCGAGTCGTTAAGTTGCAGGATTTGGAGCCAAAATCTTGGTACTATGTTTGCATTGAGTTCGAAAATATGCATCGGCATCATCGCCAGGGCAACACGAGCACCACCTGTAACCTCTACCGTACTCTGGACAACTTCGGTAAGAAGGTGGACAGTGTTGTCGTCGATTCCAGTCTGATGTCGACCACGGCCAACAGTATGGAGTTTAAGGTAGAGGTGAACCTGGATTTCCCTGTCCTCCTGGAATTCTACCTGGAGCAGGGTCCAACGCCCACCCAGTCCTTCATCGTGGACAGCAGTAAGTCGCTGCGTGTCACCTTTCCCAATCTGAAACCAGGCTTTAACTATAACAAACTCTGCGTTCACGAGCAGCCCCTACTACAGACCTATACTGCTATGGGACGAACTATTCATGTTACCAAACAGCAGTGCTTTCTGGATGGTCTGAAGACGGACAATGAGGAAGCCAATACCAATCTTCAGTCGCTGAAAGCTGAACCGGTTAGATCAGCCCGTACTCTGAGTAAGGGCTGTCGATCTCAGTATAGCATTGGACACTATCTAGTCTGCGCAGTGATGGTTGTGTTGAGTTGGAAGACTGGTGGCAGTTTGTACTAAAAATAATTTATATATAATCGATGTTGTAATGTAATGTACTCTTGTATGTATTCCTCATTGTAAAAGAAAAACCAAAGTAGCAGAAACCTAAATTTTAATAGATACATACCTAATTCTAAAGTTTACTACTTTCGGTTCTTCAGTAAGGTGAATATGTAATTTATGCTTCCTACTTCTGTAGTCAATGTGAATAAATGTATGCCAAAACTCTCTCAAATCCAGGGATCACAGGTTAGTTGGTCATTTCAACTGGCAAAGCACTGCTAACTGATAGGTTCCAACCAGTAGTACACCAGCTATTGATTTATTCTTACTATATACAAATTACATAGAAACCTTTAACACTGCTAACACAGTTAATCAGTTCTAATGATATTTGTTACAAATATATTTCTGCTCACTAATGCAGGATTTGTTCAAAGTTCCATCAGTCAAAGGTAGAAGAGAGCACCTAACGATGGCAATCCGCGAGATGGTCTCATGCTTCCTCAGTCGTCACTACGTCATGCAATAGCGGATTTGACTAGTTTACGTTGACCTATGATATCACAATTCTCATAACCTAATTTAATTGCCCTTTGCTCTCCGCAGAAGCTCATAGAGACATCCGCCGCAACATATACTAAAATAGCACACCCATCTGAGGGGAGGGGTATTAAACAATTTATAGGAAGTAGACAGCATCGATTTTTGATGGTAATCTGGAACGTCACCAGTTTAAACACACCGCTCTTGATGTGACAAAACGAATATAAACAAAGTTATGAAAATTGAGTAACAGGAGATATGTTCAGTAACTTCGGCACATAGTTATTTTGTATAAAGACAGGACATCCGTAACAGCAGCAGGTTAGTAGATTTTGGAGAAAATAGTAAATTAAATAAAGGTTAATAAAAGCAATTATCGTATACCTACAATTAATTAGAGAAAGTTCTCTGACATCGGTAGAAGCTTTAGGACTCACCTGAAGCCGTTCACAGTCTGAGTTCCATACCCGCCACGTCACTAATGCATTTTACTGCCATTTGAATTCACTTGCGATCTCCGAGTAGAATAGAGATGCCGCCACAGCTAAGCCTTAAAGTCCTAAGCTTGACTGGCAGAGCACATCAAAGCGGGCCAGAATTCTGTACGCCTATCAGCCTAGTGTTGTGCTGAGTGAGTGCTGGATTCCTTAAGTTAAACCCTGATAAAAGGCCCTCAGCAGTTTATCTTGCTGCATGTGACAAATTGGCATGGTTTCCTCATTGAATTTCCCACAATTGATAGTCTATAATGTTGCACCACTAAATATTATTTCTTGGCAAATATATATTCAACATTGTGTGGTTATATATAGTAGGATGATTGTTTTGTTTACTTTAGTTAGAGACTGCATGAGCAGGCCGTTTCTTCAGTGTAAAGGGGCCGCTGTAAAAAATCACACAGCCTAATTGAGCCAACACAGTCAACGGTTGCATTGCGTAGCAATTTTTCACACACATCTTAAAATTTTTTAATTAGCAGCTCATCCCGGGCTTGCGTTTCATAATGCTATCCCCTGATACAGCTATTGTTTTTGCTTGTTAGGAAGAAATCTAGAAAATTATAGAAATTAAAAAATAGAATATCAAATACTAAGTCACAAATTAAATGGCCCCCCCCTGAATTCTCGGTAAAGCTACCGGTCCTAGCTACCGGTTGGTATTTTTTACAAAAACGCTAAAATCACTCAATTTTTATATTTATTTGAAAATTGCTATAAAACCGTGATGTATAATTGACTGCACAAGACTACAAAAGTATTTTAATTCAGCTTTTTACAACATGTTACTATTTACAAATATTTTCTGTTAAAAAGATGTTTTCTGTCTCAACATTTTAGCAATATTTTGGAACATTTTAGGTAACAGTCTTACAAGAGATTTCGTAATTCGCAATCCAGACAAAAATTTTGCTATTGCCTTTCAGAAAGCGAACGTCGCAACTTTAGAAATAACAAATATGCCTTACTGTCAGTCAAAAATAAAACTTTCCTCGGTCAATTTCAAACCGTCCAATAAAATTTGCTCATCGAGTTAACAGTATAGGATCAAATACAAAGCTTGATCACTGAAATGCAGCTATCTGAGGCCGATGGTTTTTCTGAGATCGAATATTCAGCAGAGGAAAATTGGAGCAAATCTTTGAAGTGAATTTTCGAGCACTTCTGCATAACACAGGTACAACTAACTTCATACATTCGAAAGCAAAAAGTCGTATGTGTAATAAATGAAATAAATGAAATGAGTTTTTATTTTACACAGATTTTGATTTTTATTAGCCGACGCTACCATAACTTTGTAGCAAATTCGCCATTTTCTATCAAAGCGCAATCCTATATATCGGCATAAAAATACTAAAAGATGACCATGAAATATGAAAATATTTTAATAAGCCGTCAAAATCATTCTTTCTTTCGGTAGAACTAGCCAATTACTATTGATCAAGAACTGTATCTCAGGGTCCAGGGATACCATTGCTCAGATTAACCCCTAATCTGGAGTTACGCCTTGCTTTGCTGGTATGCTTCGGTTTAAGTTTAGCACACAAAACATGCAGAGGCAATAGTAAAGCTCGACGAGTTGCCGTAAATCATCAAATCCTTAATGTTTAACCTTTGTCAACCTTGAGGAAGAGCTAACATCGAATATATACACCTTAGTTATTCATTAGTTATAGCCTTTCCAGAAAACTTAAAACATTGACTAAAAACTGCTGTTAAAAATATACTATAAAATAGATATCAAATCGTCTACATTTACACAAAAACTTAGCCGTCCTCAAAATTGCAGTCTAAATAAAATTTCCAACATTAAGGTTAAATTTCAAGTGCTAAATTCAAATTCCTGGTAAAATTTTCAAATTTTACAAAATAAACCTTGATTGTAGTTTCAAACAGCCAAAATTTACACTAGAACCGGTCCGGTTCCAAAAGCCACCGGTTCCGGTTCCGGTTCCGGTTCCGATTCTACCGGTTCTTTTGGAACCGGTCCCAGCACTATTTCAAAATGCTCTTCAAAATTCTTCTGAATAATCAGAAATAATAAACAGTAATCACTGCACCACTATTTTCTGTTATCTTTTAGAAATGGCTGGTTTCATAGCCAGGCAAGCAATCAGAAGTTTGAGCAGGTCTAAGTCAAGATCAAGAACACCAAAGTTTTGGAAACGGAAGAAATCCCAGACTTCTGATGACGCCAGCGAATCAGAGGAAACTGGGAAGAAATCAAAGAAAAGAAAATTTCGACTGCCTAGAAAAAAGAAGAAGTCCAAACAAACCAGAAAACCAAGATCCGACGATACGGAAAAGATAAAGAAGAGACTGAAGCGAGGCAGCGGAAACGAATCGGAAGATACGTCGGATGAAGAATCACTCAGACTACTGCCGGGAGGAAGTGCCAGTTCGGTCTCTTCGGGAAGAACATTGGATAGTCGAGGGAGCAGTGCGTCGAAGCCGTCCGGAGAAAGTGAGAAAAACATGACGGGAGATTCGGGAACCGACGACGAACAGCCGAAAAGATCAAAACAAACCGGTTCCGACATGAAATCGGTAACCCTACAGGATCAGTTGAACGATCTAAGCTCAATTACAGATCCTGCAAAGAAACAAGTGTTTCAAGTCTATGTCCGGGTAATAGAAGCTAAAGATTTGGCTGGGAACGATCTGAATCCGCAGTGCAAGGTATCCATAGGAACGAAGTCGAGGAAAACAAAAATAAGAAGAGCAACCAACAATCCGGTATGGAATCAAAGTCTTCATCTTCAGCTGAAAAAGTCCGTCGTGGGTCTACACGAGGAGAGCTTGGAGTTCAGACTGATGAATTATCGAAAAATGCGACACGATACGCTGATTGGAATGCACTCCTGTGATGCCGGCTTGATCTATCGACTGACGGATCACTGCTTGGCCAGCAAATGGCTGGCTTTGGTTCTGGAGGATGGAGTTGAGATCAGGGGATATCTGAAGGTCTGGATAGCCGTGATCGGAGAAGGAGATCGACTGCCAACCTACGTCGCCAAAGCAGCCGATGCCGAGGATTCCGAAGAAAATGTATTGTTCCCGGCAGCGGCACAGTTCAAGACTGTGACTCTCTATTGCCGACTGATTTACGGAGAGGAAATCAGCACCGTTAAGCCGGGGAAAGTAAAAGAACTAGCTCGACGAATGAAAGTTCGAAAACAGACAGACGTTCACAGACAAGACTTGATTAATCCTAAGGCAAAGGTTGCCTTGGCCGGCCAAGAGTTGGCAAGTCAAGTGGTTTACTTCGACAGCAATCCGCAGTTTCAGCAAGAGCTGAGATTTCGGATCAAATGGCCTACGGTGGGAAAGCAGATTCGACTTCAGATCTTTGATTCCTACGGAGGCTTCCATCGATCGGAACCGGTTGGAACAGGCCTGGTGAATCTGCAGGCTGCCAGCAGAACAGGGCCCAGTGGGTTTCTGCCGGTATTTGGACCCGCCTTTGTTACCCTGTACGGGGATGTCAGCTCACAGTCGCATGCAATTCGAAGAAAAATCAACAAGGGAAAACTACCCTCAACAGCTTTTCAGGGAAGAGTTTTCGTTGAAATTGGAACAATCGATACCGCAGCGATGGAGGAAGATGAGTTTGAGGATGAACTGAACATCAACATCATCGAACTGAACGAATATACGGTCGAAGAAACCTACACTAAAATCAGTTTTCAGAGACACGTGTTGTTCTGCTATTTTGCGTCCTGCAATATGATGCCAGATAGCTTCAAAAACAGTCGAATACAGTTCCAAGTTTCCATGGGATACTACGGTGATGAAGGCCGACTGAGGTCGATCAAAACAGCGATTGCAAAAACCGAATCTTGCGAACCAATTGTAGATACTGCAAACCAAGATGCAATCGTTCATGGATGTTTCATGCCATGGTCCAACAGAAAGCCTTGCTGTGTCATTCCCTGCACTTGGGAACTCCAGTATTGGCGTTTGGAAGGCTCCAACTTCTTCGTCAATGCAGCTGCTATACTAAAAGAAGAAATTAGCAAAATTTCCCTGTTGGAAGGCAGAGTCGAAGACACAAGACTAGCTTCTGAGATTCTAGAAGCGACCGAAAAGTTGATCCTCTTCTTAGCCAAATCACTGCCGTTTCCTGAAACCGGTAGAAACGCAACGTTAGTGACTGATTTGGATGTGGAACTGTGCGTTCACAGGCGACTGAAGAAGAAAGAATTATTGGACAGACTGTATGCGTTGAGAGACGAACGATTAACAATATCAGAAGCCCTGGATCAACTAAATTCAATTTTGACGACCCTGGAAAATCTAGCCCTAGATCCTCAACTTGGAAGTTTGCCTGATATCTTTGTATGGATGCTTGGCGACATATCGAAAAGATTTGGACTGGCGCGGATCCGTCCTCAGGATGTCTACTTCAGTAGATTCCCTCACTGCCGAGGAAAATATGCCGGAAAGCACACTCCGGTCTATTTCAAGCTGCCTGGAAAGCCCAGCGAGTCAGGAAAGGAAAAAGTGGTCGCCTGCGCTCAGCTGAAGATGTGGTTTGGACTGACCGACTACGCCGCAACCTGGGACAACTTTCTGAACGGCGGCGAAATGGGCTACTTTCTGGAGGCATTCGAGAACCAGGTCAAAAAGGGTGGTGGTTGGGCTCCCCTGTCTGCGGGAAGTAAACCACTTCTGGCCAAGTTGGTTCGGAAGAAGTACAAGTGGAAGCACGACTGGTCGGACGAAACGGGAAAACTGGACCTGAGTCAGCTGCAGCTCCCGGCTGGATTTGCCTTCAGCGAAATCAACTGGCACATCAAACCGCCGAAAGGAACCTGGGTGGACCCACACAAAGTCTACAGAAATCGATACTGGGATGAACTCTACGAACGTCAGAAGAAGGTGAGAGTCTCGGATGGAAGTAATCTTTGGGACGACCGACATCCTAACTGGTTCAGTGCGACCAGCTATAGGCCTTGCGCTCCAAAGGAAGACATCGACTTACCAGATGGATGGATCTGGCTAACCACATGGCGAATATATCGATGCGGATTAGTGGACGAAGAAGGATTTGAGTACAGCATGGATGACAGCTTTCAGTGTCCGGTCGAGGTTGACAGAGATTTTCACAGGTATCGCCGGCGACTCTGGCGAAGACTCCGCGGCGAGGATAACTATGGGGGGCAAACGAGAGATGAATCTGTTGAGTACCTACGGACCCTGTCTCAGCAGTTGCCCGACGAAGGCTGGGAGTACGCGTCGGCTTGGGGAAAGGATCTGCACCAGGAGACCGGCGTTGGAGACAAGCTGCGACGAAGAAGATGGCTCAGACGGATTATCCCGGAAGGCTACGAAAGATCGGAGCAGGTTACGTACGAACAGCTCGTGGATCACACAAGACTGATTGAAAAGGGAAGGCACCACGGATCACCGGAACGCGACGTTGAACTGGCAATGGTTGCCACAGAACAGCTGGTGGTTCCAAAATGTTATGTAGATTTCAATGAAATCTATGCCTGGCAGCTTCGGGCTTATATTCTGCAAGCAAGAGATCTGATCAGAAGAAATCAAAATCAAGTGACCAACGCCTTTGTCAGAGTAATTTTCAGCAGTAAAAGTGAACTGACAGAAGTGGCTCATGCGACCATAAATCCTGTTTGGAATCAGTCCTTGATTTTCAGCCGGGAAATTCTCTGTGGGATTCCGTTCAACCTAAAAAATGATCCAATGCCAGTCATTGTGGAAGTCTACGATCAGGCTGGATTCGGTAGGGCTGAATTACTCGGAAGGGTGACGATACGTCCCCAAGTGAGAATTGATAAAGACAACTACCGGTTTCAGGAACCTCCTCCTAGACTGGTATGGCATCCGATTAATCACAGTGAAAATAGGCTGGGTGGAGCCATTTTGGCTGCCTTTGAGCTCTATCAGAACGATGATAACGATGACAAGCTGCCGCCACTTCCTCCACAGACGGGCGGAATTCACAGCATTCCAGCTGCCATTCTACCTTCCTATCAGCCCGTCTTTTTCCAATTTCTTTGCTGGGGTGTTCGAAACCTGAAAAAGCATCAACTCCTAAAAATCAAGTCGCCAGTGGTCGAATTTCAGCTGGGAAGCTTCAAGCTGGAATTGGGAAGAATTTCCAGTACTGACAAAACTCTAAATTTCAAGGAACCGATAATCACATTCGAAACCAGTATTCCTACGGATCCCTACTACATCACTCCAATCACACTGTGTCTCTATGATGTCCGAAGTTTCGGCAGGAAACCGCTGATCGGGATGTGCTCCATCATCGACGTGAAGCGATACATCAGAGATGCTCCGACCGTATTCCAGCCGACTCTGGTGGACGCGGAACCGGATCTGATCAAAACGTTCAGCGAAACCAGCATTAGAGTAGGATCAGTCCAAACCGCTAAGCAAATCGAAGATGTTGAAGCTCAAAGTGACCCAGACATCGATTGGTGGTCCAAATACTATGCATCGCTGGGAGACGAAAAGAAATGCAAAGGATACTTTGAAAAGGGTTTGAAGCCAATAAAAATTTTCAAATGTCCATTGGAAGGAGTTGAACCCTACCAAGGATTTGAAGACTTCTGTGACACTTTGGTTTTCAGAAAAATGAAAAGGCTATCCTTCTCAGATGTGGATGAAGCGGAAGTTGTTGGAGAATTGAAGGGAAGATTCTTCATCTACAAACAAATGAATAACTCCATACAAAGTCGACTACAAACTACTTTCAAACTGCCGTTTAGCGGAGCCGAAAACTGTGTGGTCAGAGTTTATGTTATCAGTGGAAGCCAACTCTACTGTCCGAGTAACCAAGGAAAAATTAATCCCTACGTTCTGATAAAGTGTGGAGAGAAGAAAGTTTCTGGACGGAAGCAGTACATCAGCAGCACTCTTGATCCTGTATTCGGACAGATGTATGAACTGGAGGTGAACATTCCCAAAGAAAAAGACTTAAAAATTAAGATCAAGGATAGAAATTTGGTTCTGGCTGACGACGATATCGGAGAAACCCATATAGATCTGGAAAATCGACTGCTAAGCGGCTGGAGAGCCACCTGTGGTCTGGCGCCACAATTTTGTGATAAAGGTCCGAATGTTTGGAGGGATCAAACTCAGCCGCTAGAACTGCTACTTAGCTACTGCAGCACCTATGATCTGCGGAGGCCGGTATTTGAAAGCAGCAGAAAGGTTACCTGCACCACTCAAGACGGCAAAAGATCGGTTACGCTTTGTTTGGACGATATCGAAGATCCTGACGAAATATCAAGAAATCCCTATCTGGGCGATGAAAAGAGCAGACTTGCTCTAGCACTTTTACATGCACTGAAGTTGGTGCCAGAGCACGTAGAAGAGCGACCGCTGTACGATAAATCCAATCCTCAAATAGAGCATGGAAAACTGAGAATTTGGGTTGACATTTTCCCAAAATCTCTGGGCATCATTCCGCCTCCAGTGGATATATCACCACGAAAGCCCATCAAACACCAGCTGAGACTAGTGATTTGGTGCACAAGAGATGTTGTGAGTTCTATTCTATGTACATGCATTACATATGTATATAAATTCTATGCTTATATAGGTATAATTATAATGCTTAATGGTTACTGTGCAAGGCCTAATGCATGCTTAGAATAATTATATAATTAGCTGGAGATAATTCACAACTTGCAAGGGCATATTAAGCACGGTTTTAAGCCCGGTTTATACTTGTCCGTTTGTCCGTTTGGGCGTTTGACCGTTTGGGCATAGACTCAATTGAAATGAAGTTGTCCGTTTGTCCGTATGGGGCTGTCCGTTTGGGCGTAAGAAAAGTTGAGCCGTGTTGAACATTTTCTTACGCCCAAACGCCCAAACGGACAGACGGCCAAACGGACAAGTATAAACCGGGCTTTAGGAATAAAAATATTACCTATAAATAAAAGCGTTTTTAATTTTGTTGCACCTGATTATTTCCGTTTTAATTTTCTGTAACGTTCCAGTTATTTATGCTTAGGACCATATATAAATACCTATATAAATACCTATATATATGTATATATATGTATGTATGTATATATATATATAATATAAATAGCTAAGCTAAAATAATGATAAAAGCTTTCCTGGCTGTAAAGAGTTGTTAAAACAATTCAAATTACGATTAATTTTAAAATTCAAATTTTAAGTCAAACAATTTAAACGTTTCAGTTCAGGCACTTGATTTCGGTCATCTCGTTTAGATAAGAGAGCACAAGCTGTTCGGTGAAAAATTTGTGGACATTGTGGTGAAGTGTTGGATTCAAGGGCTCCACGGAAAGGCAAAGTGCACCGATGTTCACTACCACTCCACCGATGGAAATGGAAATTTCAATTGGAGAATTCTGCTCAATTTCAGCTATATTCCCTCTGAGCAGTGCGTAGTTTTAGAAACGAAAGAAAAGTTTTGGCACCTGAAAAAACAGATCAAAGAAAAAGTTGCTCCTGAGTTGGTTGTTCAAATGTGGGACAACAACAAATTTAAGTCAAACGAATTTTTAGGTCAACATAACTTTAACCTGCTGGATTTTGAAGCACCCCAACCAAGTGAGCACAAAATGGCCAACGTTTCTGAGCCAAAACGAGATGTTGCAGTTGTCCGGGTAGCCAAGCGGACAGCTCGGTGCTGCCAGGGTTGCTGGAGTTGTTGCTGCGGGAAACCTAAAGAAGAAGAAACAATAATACGATACTACATACCAGATCAAGTACCTAGAATATCCATCATTGACTATCCCAGAAACCGAGGCTGGTGGCCTCTTCTGAGACAGTCTAAGGACGGAGAGCAGCATGTAACTGGAAAGCTGGAAATGGAATATCACTTTCTCACCAGAGAGGAGGCAGACGCAGATAAAGTGGGAAAAGGACGAAATAAACCCAATAGAGTAAGAATATACCTATTTGAATGCCTAAATAAGTTGGTTTATTCTGAGCAAAATGAACATCAAATTGGCAGTGTATAAAACTATAAAGGAGAGGAGATTGAGGTGGTTGTTTGCTGCTTTGTAAGCAAACACATTGTCACTCTTGACATTACGCTGTGGCTGTATGTCCGGTTTTTGGCATAAATCTATAAAAAGTTGGGCATCTAGTTCAACATTTAGTATTCTCTATATATTCTACGTATAATATATATATATATATATATATATATATATATATATATATATATATATATATATATATATATATATATATATATATATATATACCTATGTACACCACAATCGCTCTAACAGCAGCAAGTTTTGGACTCAAAATTGATATAAACTAAAGTATGATATGTACGACCAATGTGTAAAATTGACCAATGTATGCAATGATCAGAGTTTTTGCCCAGTGTATAAAATGGTCAGAGTTCTTGACCAATGTAAAGTTTTTGAACAATGTGTAAATAAGTTTTAAGCTTTTGTAGAATATACAGGTTAAGTCTTGTGATTTCTACAGGTCACTCTTCGTAGTATATGTATTTACCGGATATACTTTGGTAGAATGGATTACAACTTTATAGACTATAGTACGACCAAAAAATGTGTGTACAAACTTTGACCGTTTGTAGCAGATTAACCTTTGGAGTAAACCCCAACATGTATATATTTTAGAATCCTCAGGAACCAGAGATTTCGAAAATTCGGAGAATCCGGAATTCCGGGTTTTCAAAATTTCCGGATTTTAAAAATTTCCTCCAATACCCACAAGATGGGTATCATTGGAAAGCTCTTAGCGAGCTGAACAACTTTTGTAATAGAATGAACTCTTGAAAATGCACACATTTCCCGGAATTCGAGAAAACAGGATTTTCAGGGATTTTCCGGATTTTAAAAATTTTCTCCAATACCTCACAATATGGGTATCATTCGAAAGCTCTTGATAGGCTGAACAAATCTTGTAATAGAAGCAACTCGCAGAAATGAGCCCAGTTCTCGGAATTCGCTAAAACCTTCTAAGCTAGAGTGATATCCGTAATTCGTGAATTTCGGGAATTTGGTGCATTTTCAGCCATTGGTTCTATCACAAGATTTGTTCAGCTCATCAAGAGCTTTCAAATGATGCCCATATTGTGGGGTATTGGAGAAAATTTTTAAAATCCGGAAAATCCCGGAAAATCCTGTTTTCTCGAATTCCGGGAAATGTGTGCATTTTCAAGAGTTCATTCTATTACAAAAGTTGTTCATGTCGATAAGAGCTTTCGAATGAAACCCATCTTGTGGGTATTGGAGAAAATTTTTAAAATCTGGAACTGGGTGCATTTTCTAAAAACCTTGTAAGAGCAAAAATATGCAGCGGGACCAGCACTATTCGATCGTGAAAACAAAATTTTGATTGCGATAAAAATTTGGCGAAAAACTAAAAATTTTGGATTTTCCGTGAATGAAAGAACCGTTGTAAGAGCATAAAAATATGCAGTACAAATGGGACCTACGGCAGTTTCATAAAAAACTACTGTGCTAGATAGCGTGCTAGTACTCGCAGTGCTAGTGCGAGATGCGAGTATGAGTGTTTCATAAAACTTTTTGAGAACTCGACCAAATTAGCTAAGATTCTGCTGCTGCTAGCAGTACTAGCATTGCTAGTGCGAGCAACAAGTCTGCTAGTTCAGGACTTGCGTGAAATAGGGATAATTCTTTAAAAAATCGTATCTTTTCTTTCCGCGAAGCAAACTATTTAAAATTTAGGCATCACGTCAAGAACAGATCATTCTTCATGCCATAAAAATTTGAATATAAGAACTACAATAGTGCAAAAGTTATTGTATTTTTTCTGAGAGTTCTCTAGTCAAAATTGACTAGAGAACTAGAAAGCTGCTAGTTGCGAGTTCGGCAGCAGCAGCTAGAGTTTTATGAAACAGGTACTCGCAGGCAGCAACTATATCGACTCTCACTCGACCATCAACTAGACTCGCAAATCCAGTGCGAGTACGAACTCGACCGCACCACTTTTATGAAACACATTAGCGACTCGACTCGACAACTAGCAGAGTCTAGTTGTCGAGTCGAGTAGGAAAACTGTTTTATGAAACTGTAGTTTTCACTGCTTTACAGGTTTAGTCTACAGGTTATTACTCGATACGCTGAAAATGCAAAATGAGTATATAAGGACGACAGTGAGCATAACTTTTAAAGACTGAAATTTTTTGAATGTCTTCAAATTTTCAGTCTTTCAACACCCCGTGCATGATTTTTTATGAAACGGCCGCTCCCTGCCGAAAATATTTTGGGAGCGGCCGCCTGTTTCAGGATTTCTGTTCCATTAACAGGTCGCTCCAGTAAAAACTACAGGTTTGGTTTCTGACTTAGGATTGTCGAAAGAAAGCGAAACAAATTACAAGTTCCTTTAGTATTTTCTACAGGAAATTCCTGTAGAAAATCAGGTTTCTTTAGTATATTTTCTACAGGAAGCCACTGTAATTTTTACTATGTCAAAAACCAGTAAAATATACAAGTTAGTTTTTGTGGAAAATATAGGAAACTCCGCTAGTGACTGACCGCACAGGCATTTGTAGGAGCACTTTTCTTAAAAACTACTAGAATTCCTGTAATTTCTACAGTCTTTCTAATGATTCTTAATTCTTAGTAGGTAATGAGTCTTTTTAAGAGTGCATACTCTTATAAATTTATACTTTATATATATATATATATATATATATATATATATATAACCAAAGATTTGGACTAATAGGTCTTTGCGTCTGAGGAAAAAAGCATTATACATTTTATAAAGTATAAGGTCAAACAATATCTACGTATAATTATGCTAAGGCTGACTACACTTTGCAGATAAACAAAAACTAAAATGTTGTTTTGCAGAATCCTTATTTGGACCGTCCAGACAGACCTCTTCTGGACAGATTTTGGATAACTTCTAGATTGAAGGCAATCGCTTTCTTTTTATGGAGAAAATACCGATGGTATATTTTGATCACAATTTTCCTTATCCTACTAGGAATATTTATAGTTCTTTGGTTCTACAAGCTACCAGATATTGTTGCAAACTCAAACAAATAACGCTTCTAGTATTCAGTTTATTTTCTGTTTGTTCTATCATTATTGACAAGTAAAAATTAATCTATCGATATAATATCTCTGTGTGAAGTTAAATTTTTAGAAAGTGCCTACAACTGCTGACAATAACTAGAGGACAAAGTTATCAACAGTAGTCGCAAACAATCTATTGGAAGATAACTATTATCAAGAGTACGTAATGATAAGAGTGTGACAGCAGGCAAGCTGCTATAACTACGCTTAAAAGTGCTCAAAAATCAAGTTTTAGCACCAAAAAAGGCGATTTTTGATCAAAAATTTCCGGCAAAGCCGGAAAAAATTTTGAAAATTTGGCCAAAGATCCTAAAAATTTGGCAAGTTCTGGCTACCTTAGGGTGAGTGGGGGGAGGACGCTCAAAAAAGTGGGGGTGGGGCCGAGTGGGGGGGGGGAGGTGCTCGAGTGGGGGGAACCCAAAAAGGGGAGGGGAGGCGCCCCCTCCAGTAAAATAAACCCAGAATGACCCCCCCCATAAATTGGACCCAGTGAAATGACCCCCCACAACTTGGACCCAGTGAAATGACTCCCCCTACAAATCAGACATTAGTGAAATCCACTAGTGTCTGATTTGTAGGGGGGGGGGTAGGCTCATTAGCGTGTAGAGCATGTACCTGTAGCTGATAACAGACAGCTTGCCTGCTGTCACACTCTTATCATTATGTACTCTTATTATTAACCACACGACTCCTACAATTAAAATCTAGCTCATTGAATCTGACTACTCAGACGACGTAAAGGTTGCAGCTTTCCCTTTTGTCACGTCTTCAATTTCTAAATTTATTAATAAATCCTAAAATCGTTATCCTAACTGACCGTATAACAACTACCTAACTAAATCAACGGCAGCATTTACAACACTTTATTCATAAATACACTACAATAATCGTAACATAATTTGACAAATTCACAAGTATTTGCGAAAATTTTGTGGGGAGAGTCCGGACAACTAGACCAGGCGAATTTCCATACAGCGCCAATCTTTCGATAGCATCTGGATCTTTTCGTTTTATACTAAACCGCCAGCACTCCAGTAGAAACTGTGAAGCAAGTGTCCCGGTAAGTGCTAAAATTATTTGCTCCGAAAAAGGGAAACTAAGCTCACAACCTAGAATATCCATTATCCAATTGGCATAAAGTGGGATGTATAGCAACAGAATCAAGTTGTAAGAACAAAATAAAGTCAGCATCGACGGTGACCAAATGTCGTAACTCCAAACGTTTCAGTTGTGGAAAAGAGACCAATTCCGAACAAAACAATTTAAAGTTTCCCAGAGAGAAATGACAGCCACTCCAATCTAAGGACTGTCTGTATACCGCAAATCTAAAAATACAAACACCAAATTGGCGAAACAAGAACTTAAATTTAGCACATTAAAACAAACAAACAATCCTAGTACAATTTCACTAGCTAATTTTACCCGATACCAAGGCATTGTTAAGATTTTTTGCGAGCTTTCAATATTGATCATGTGTTAGAAAAGGACCATAGCCTTTTTTCTTTCTTTTTTCTTTTTTCTTTTTTTTGCTTTTTCTTTTTCTTTTTTTCTTTTTTTCTTTTTCCTTTTTTTCTTTTTCTTTTTTCTTTTTCCTAGCCCAAAATTTCTGGAGAGGGGAAGTCTGCCCCCCCCCAGATTTGGAGGTGGTACCGATTTCTGGGGGTAGGAGAAATTTTTTCAAAAGTGCTTAAAAATAGCTATTTGTTGCAGCTGAGCTAAAAATTCAACAATTACTTAAATTAAAGCTTAAAATTGCTAAAAATGCTAAAAAAGACCTAAAAATCCGCAGTCTCTATAATGTTATGTTTTGCCCTTGTAAAATTCACGAATGAAATGGGACCAGTTCTCGTGAAGTAAAGCGTTTCAATGTGTTTTCCGGAATCTCAAAAAACCAAACAAATTTTGTGTAGAATAGCAAGAATTCTACCTTTTGCAAAGCTCGCATAAAGTTATCGAACAAACAAACGTCCATATACCACTGACATCAATACTGGTTATGTCTAACAGCTTCAGCTTTCCTGGTGGAAAGCATTTCAACAACTGACCAATTCGTTTTTATTTCGAATTCGTTTCCAGAGACAGTCAACTGCAACGGTTTACTGTCTGAATTCTGAAATAATTCTGAAATAAGAAAGCGATGAAAATACGCCCTTATGACGTAGCATCGATGCTGCAAAAAACGTTGACACAACTAAGGAAGATACAAACTAAATACAATCTTTCAATTGTGTGGGTCCAGCTTGAGGTTCTACCATGGAAATACGCTAAATCATGTGCATCTAAAACAACTTTTAGTTAAGCTCGACAACAAACGAATTATTACGATTAATGGCATAGGTAAACAGATGAGGCCCAGATTCAAATAGATGACAGGTGAAGCCAACACTTTCCAAAATCAGTCGTTCAACAGCCCGGCATCTTCCAATCAGAGTGCACAAGTGGCCATAGGATGCATTTTGCAAGTTAGATGCATTCAAAAAAATTGCTAAAACAATACAATAGGAAAACTTAGTATAGAACATTTAAAGATAGCAGCATATATCGGATCTACGTATATGCAAAAGATAAGATACAGTTACTTAAAACAGTTACCGATCCAAGGATGGAAGAGGTTCCTACCCTGGGTTTATTCTAGTTTGGCCCCCCATAAACGACCTTCTCCCCCCAAATTTGTGCCCCCCCAAAATCGGCCCGCCCAAAACCAAAGGGTGCCCTTTTGGTACCAAATTTTGCCCCGAAAAATTCGCTGAGAAGGCCAAATTTTCAAAACTTTTCCGGCTTCGCCAGAGAATTTTACTCAATTTTTGCCCTTTTCAACACTAAATCTGCTACTTTTTACGATAAAAATCAACTTCTACGGTGCATGCCAGAAAAATAGCGGTATTTTTAGCACATTTTCAAAAAATCTTCGTCCCCCTTCCTTGCCCCTCGTACTTTTGGGGGGGGGGGCCCAAGGAGCCCCCCCAAGACAAAATTCCTAGAATAAGCCCAGCTACCTTATCTAAAAATATCTAAAAATAAGAAATCATAGCATAATTTAAAATTTGATTAAATTAAAGAAAAAATTGGATACAGCTAGATAAAGAGAGACGCCGAAACGGACACTGGATAAACCGCAAGAACGAATCACAAGACTGTCAAATGAGGCAGCAGGGAGACAGCCTTTCCAAGTTCGCGACAGCAAGCATCATCTAGCAAACATTTGGTTAGCATCAGGATAATTATCCTCAAATATTATCAAAACTTAACCAATTTTCTTAAGATTTAATCACCAGCCTAGGAATCATCAAAGTTGAAATCAGCTGCAGAAATATCAGCCAACAGCTTAAACCAGCAGCACTATGCAACCGACACAACCTGATTTAGAAATGTTGCACGTCCACACTGCTTACATATGTAATGAAATTGGTTAAATAAAAAATCAGATTTTGAAGAATTGGTCTAAAAAGAAGAAAATTGCTCAATGGTCACTCGAAAACGCCAAGGAAAAACCTCAGAAAATGGGTTAAGTTAAAGATTTCCATGATCGTGGCTACATGAATGAACGTCCAAGCTGTGTTTGTATTTGTGTGTAATTAAGAACAGGGTTGCCAATCTCTAAAAGTTAACTAATTCATAGGGAAACGAAAGGGAAGATTAGTTAAAATTTGCAGTATAAGGTCAGGGTATCGTTAACACAAGAAGAATAACATCATAAATTAACAAGCATATTAGTCAGTTAGGCGATCTGAATGGAAGTTCCTTAATATTGACTCCTTGTGAAGAGCGGGTGCCTTTTCATTTGGATCTTGTTATCCCCAAATAGATAATAATTGCAAATGTTCACACCCTAATGAAGAGCTGGTGCCTCTTCGTCAGGACCCAATCTTAGACAACCTATGTATTATTGTCGACCACCCAAAACCCGAAAAAACGGTCCTAATATTATCCACAAAAACGCGTAATTCCTCTCTGTTTGCAAACAACAATCTCAATTTACTGTCAAATTTAATCATATGAAGATGGTTCGTTGGTGTACGGTAGTTACTATGTAGAATTAGCCTTAATTAGCAAATAACATGTAGTTACAAATGCATAGGTAACTGTGTCTAGACGTAGGTAGTCATGTCCAATGTTATCTGGCATTAATTTCCCATTTTTAACAATCAGTTAGGTTAAATTAGTATTAATATGAGTTAAAAATGTTAATTGGGGTTAATTAGTGTTAATTAGGTAATTATTACGTAATAATCAAAATTTTATGTGGAAATATAACATAGGCTCAATCGAAAGGCAATTCGACGCTGATTCCAAAAATGTAAATTTTATTTCTCAACTCCCAAAATTAAGAAAGTTATGGTCAAAAATGTTTTAGTAAAATGTTTGCCATTTCGTAATTTTAGTATTTCAAAAAAGGTGTAACTTAACTAAGACTTACGTAACCTTTATGTCAAGTCCAGTCATATTGTCTGGAAGGCTGTCCTCTCATGAACTTTGGGCTGGCCTTTAGTCCAGCAGGAGAAATGCCTCTCGAAAAGAGAGTTAGTATACACCTTTTCTATGTCTCATTGGTTCGAAGGGGGCCTAGTTGCCTCAAATACAAATTAAACTAAAAGAAAAGAAATTAACTCTAGGTAATTAAGTACGTAGAATTCAATAATGTAATTTTCACCTAGCTAGGAATTAGGTAAAAAACTACTATGTGCATATATTTTTTCATCTTTTTTTGGTTTTATTCTCTTCCTTGCTCAGGATTTCTTCCTCTGGCTTGCTGGAAAAAGGGAGTTTCCAGTAGCAAGGAACAATTGTTGCCGAAGACAAATGACCGGCACGCTTTGTTCTCGGCCAAGAGTCCAAGCAAGACTCAGGCGTGAGGGGCCGAAAACAAAGAAATATTAAACTATTTTCAACATTAATAAACCAATTTTTCGATTTCATTTAAAGTATTGACATTCCTCTTGTATTACATAGGCCCAAGTTGGCCAAAATTCTACAAATTTCTGTCAATTTTTAGACAAGTGTGAAGATAGCGTGCACTAAAGATAGATATTTCGTGAAGTTAGCACGCATTCCTAAATTATGGAATTATTTGAGAAATGATCAATTTGACAAACGCTCAGCGTTTTGGTGACTCTTGTCTGAAATCGTCGGTACTTTAGCTAAATTCTCATTAGGTTCACGCTTGAACAAGTTAGTTGAGTTTTGGGTTGAGTCGGGAAGTGGTCGGGGAATTCAAGTGGGTTCGATCCGATTTTTGGGGTTCGCGCATTTATTGTCTAAGTTGCGAGATCTGCACTATTTTGTGAATTTCTTGGCGCTATAAATTTATTCTAGTTTATATTTGAAAAGTAATGTGAAATAGTTGTATCGCTAGTTTGATTTTATAGTTTCTGGAGTCTTGCTGGCTCATTTGTGAAAGTGATAGTAAAATCATTTGTTGTTAAATATTCTTTCTTAGGCAGACTTAGGGCATTTTCTATCGGCATCACACACCACACAGTTACCTAGTGATCTAGTCTTATCCTAAATTATAGATAGTCAACTCGTTTTATTCGAGAGTAGTACATTTTACCAACAGACGTAGACTCGAACTTCACACAAGTTAGGGTCAATATTCTATCAACTATCCCTTTGGTTGCGTTTACGTGTAAACCCAAACTTTTATAAAATTCGCCCAAGTTTCGACCCCGAAATTCATCAAAAAAGGGACCAGTTGGGGGCAATATTTCCCCAATATCATTAATCTGACCCCTCACCTGGTCTCCGGGCCAAAAAGAGCCCGGATCCTACATGTAAAAGATAGGAAGCTTCTAGAAATTTCTAGAAGCTTCCCCCAAAGTTAAAGAAAGCCGCTTTTATTACAAGCTGTCAACGAGCTATCCCTTGGCCGCCGATTTTCAAATTTTAGCCAGTGTTCGTCTAGGTACGGCCGAGAGCGGCCGCAAAAATGTCCCTCTTCCCCCTGTGTACTGCTTCTCGTGTCACTGGTGTGACTCGGGAAAATAGCAGTACACACCCCAAAATACACCAAAAAATCTAGGGATCTCTCTGGCCCTCGGGCCAGAGAGGTAAACTGAGTCCACACCCGAACACTAACAACTTGAGAGGCCTTATGGATCTGTTATGTCCGGCCTAGAATTGACATTTAGGATAAAAAAATTAGGGTTTGTATTGTGGCCCTTTTGGCCGAAATTGTTATATACTTGTATTTTGGCCTTTCGGCCCCTTTTTCTGTATTTTAAGGCCAAACGGCCACCGTTTTACGAACCCAAAACTACTGCCGAGAGGCCAACATTCTGCACTTATGAATCTTTTAATCTCGACTTTCCAACACTTTTGCTTCAAAGTCAATTTTAAGTTCTCTAGCATGATGGGCTTTTGAGCCAATTTAATTTCTTTAGCCTTTAATTTCATTATTATTTTATGATTTTAAATTCAGGGCAGTCAATGTAAACCCCTCCTGTTTGACGGAGGTCTTGAGACATGTCCATTTCTTCCCTCTTTACGTTTCTAGTTCGCCAAGCCACGGCTCAAAACTATGTGTCTTTTCCAAACAAAAGCTTCCTAAATTTCTTTTTCGTTGTCACTTTGTGGGTTTATTTTTTTGTAGATTTAACGGGATTCTGAGCGGGGCCTAACCTCTGAGTTTTGAGCTAGAGAGCCCCTTAATTACGGCTCTGAAATTCATAAGTTAGTTAACAGAAGTGTTCTCCCCACAGCCGGCAACTAGGAGTTGCCGGTCATGACTTTTACAAAAGGCGTCGCACTGTTTAAAAATGCCAGTTCTGTATCATGCTTTATTTTAGCCTTAGGTCGGCTTTTAAACTGCTAGGTATCAAAATCGTATAGGTCATTTCAAATTAATCCTAAAACTATGAGTTGATACTACTTTTAATTATTTAATTATTAAGCAGTTTTTGAGAGGAATGGCCGGCTTCCTCAGCTTTCTGTAGTTTACAGTTAATTATGTATTTAGTTGATATAACTTTGTTATTAGTAATAATTGCCAGGCAATTATTACTCACTGGCTTTCTTTCAAACTTTATGCAGCGTTTCGTCAAATTGTCAAGTTCCAGTTCTCACAAAAATTTCTTTTATAAAGCAATTCGGTAGAATTGCAAAAGCCAAATTCGAGCGCAACAAAGTTTGCAGTTTTATAACCAAGTATGCACACAGAACTAGGGTTTAGTTAAGTAAATTGTACCTTTAATAAGTTAGATATGTATTGGAGAAATGTGTCGCTAGGGTGTGAATGTGTTTCTAAATTTACGTAAGGCGGTTGTCCGGGTAAACCCCTCATGGAGCGTGAGGTTCCGAATCTAACCAATTTTCAGAAATGCATGATTTGTATGAATCTCGAATGATTGTTTCGTATGCTGTTTTGAGTGTCTGACGAATAAATGTTTTGGCTAACCAATCGGCAACTCACGGAAACTCCCCTTGTACGATAGGGGTTGTGAGGACTGCCACACTTGTGTAAATGTTATTAGGAAACTGCCCAACTAATGATCTTCAGTTTAAATTAATATTTCTCATTCTTACATTAGCAACTACTGTTCTTCAATAATTAGTAGCTGAATCACGTTTCTCGATAATCATTAGTACACTAATTGGGTTAGTTGAATGTCTGCCAGTCGTATGAATCGCAAAATTGGGATAATCCAGAATGCTATCGAATTAGCATATTGAAATAGTAACCGAAACTGTCAGTAACAATCACTTAAATCGTAACCGTACCAAATTCAAGATCGTCAACATAAGAAGAAGTTTTAATCGGTCCAAGATGTTGCCAGTAAGGATTATCCCAATAGCTTAATGACGGGTCGATTCCCATCGGGCGCATGGGATTTGTACATCCGAAATTATCAAGGAAGTTTCATATTGGGCAGGTAGATTGCGTAGTTATGAATAAGTGTCTGATTGCTCGTTAACTGATCGATATTCGAAGGAATGTGTGAATGGTAGCTAGCACGAGCGAGTGCCCACTGTCGTGTCGTTGCCTATGTAAAGTAATTAGTTAGCCTAATTCAGAGTCACGGGGACTCCCAGAATAGGCCTTAACTATCACGTAGTCCTCGATTCGTCCGCGTAGGTAGTCCTATGCTCAAGGAGCGGACGAATCGCAAATAAGGACTTCGTGCTGACTCTACTTTTGTAAGTATATTAGGTTTGTATGAATGGCACATATGGTGAATAACAGTACGTAAGTATCCAGAAATATATAAATGATAAGCTAATAAATATAATGAGGTCTACCAGTAGATAAGACTTAGAAATCTCCCTGAACCATCTTCTAATGAATCTCAGGAGAGTAGTAATGTGTAAGAAAACGAATGTCTTGTGCCTAATGTCAGTTTCGTGCAGGAAACGGGTGCTTTCCTGCTCACTAAATGTCTATAGTTCCCATTTCATGTTCAATTAATATAAGCCAAATATCTACGGAAGATCCGTGTTGTATTTGCGATTTTCTGCATTACATAGCAGAAAATCGTCTAGAAATCGATATTTGGCTAAAATCCGTTTGCACCAAACCAATAACGTGCAACTAAGTCCATCCTAACCGAAAATTGGCCTAAAAATAGGCTGTTCTCAATTGTCTTGAAATCAACAAAGTTACAACTTTTATCTCAGAAAGCCATCCAGAGTGAGTAATAGTTGCTGGGTTTGATTCCCGCATTTGTGTCCTGTTCTAATGGGTTTTAACCCATTTGATTCAGGTGATCCAGAGGAGCTCATCTGCCGGAAATCGATCTGCCTGTGGCCTATTTAGTCTGTCAGTGGATGGTCAGTCTGAAGCACCTTATCTGTGTCAGTATCTTGAGTCAGTCAATTGGAAATCAGTAGTCAGTGTCCTAGTTGGAATCGTATCAGTGTGGTCATAATCAGTTGCTAATCAGGAACAGTTGCTTGGATGGTACATTGCTGGAAACTAGATGAGATCAGGAGTTTAGTATCTAAGGCAGAGACCGTCACTGGAACCGGATCAAACTGGGAAAAAGTTGTTGAAACCTAGTAGTGCAGAGCTTTAACCTTAATCTTTTATATTATCTCTCAAAAATATCTAATTATGTGCCCTACTCCTGTTGTACTATCTATCTCTGCTCTGGGAGCTCAGGCTCCCCGGTCTCTGGCTTAGGCCTAAAGCCTAACCAGTCATTCTGAGACATATCGAGCGCCTAGCGGAGATTTGCTGAAAGAAGACAACCGCTGTTAAATTACAATCTTTAACTTATATTATTATACTTCGGGCATCTCCTGGTAACTCCCCGCCTAGACCGACCCCTGTGTTTGTACTCTCCACCGTCCGATAGCCGCCTTAGATCTGTGGGATTCCTTGAGAGTCTTTAATACCAGATCTAAGCCCGCTCACCCATTCCCGGAACAGAAGTGTTATATCTTTAACTTTAATTAATTATCAGTTAACTGTTGATTAGTTGATTTTGTGATTAGACGGATAAGGAAGTTAACTTATCACACACAACTCACAAGTACGCACTGTACCTGACAGTACCCTGTAACCAATACCTGAAGAAGAGGAACCCAAGGTTAGGCTAGAGTGAAGTCTAAACCCTGTTAGTTATAGTAGGAGAAGAGGAAGAAAGAAAGAATCAGTAGTCGAAATACTATTAGTTAATCTTCCCCTATTATCGGTCAATCTAAAGTATTAACCTATCAAAAGAGTTGGCAACCCTGGTACCTTGTACCTTTATTATACATTGTTAATAACTGTAGTGAGTATTAATTGTCCAGCGACCCTGTTTGATAAGTGTACTATCTTTACTGTTACTGTTCTTAAAGTATATCGAAACCTGTTGTTGGTTAATAAATCATTGTGTACTCATCCGAACTTAGTTAGGTATAGCCTTGCTGAGTCAGATCCTGCTGCGATCTTATTGCTGAACTAGATCCTGTTGCGATCTCGCTGCTGAACCAGATCCTGTTGTGATCTTGCTGCTGAAAACGATCCTGTTGCGATCACATTGTTGGATTGAATCCTGCTGCGATCAACCTAACGACCCCTACCTAAACGAACTCACGACTACACCCCTATCAGGTTGGCTGTAGAGATCCCCGATTTTGGCAAACTACCTTTCGGGAATCTGGTACCTAAGTTTGCCTAATTAGGCAAACGTGCTGACCTTCCGTGTAACTGAACCTATCAGCCTAATACGACCCCATTTCCTGAAATCGAATCAAATCAAGCCAATTCTTCATTTAATCCAACTC
>JASAND010019030.1:0-18917 GCA_030248195.1 Trissonchulus latispiculum
AATACACGTGCTTTCGGGCCGCCCTATAAGGACTGTATTGATTTGAACTTTAGTTTGATAAAATTCGGTTTTAAAAGTTGCTTGTTTGTAAGAGTTTAAAATTAGCTAATTCTGTCGGCGCTAGATTGTATGTATATTTTTTCCAGCAAGCGATTGGCTTAAAGTCTGAAAATAAGATCCGTGTTTGTAGGAGAGAGTACGTTGAATGAGGTAACTGTGAATCGGCTAACTAGATTACTGGATGTAAGTAACGTTGGCTTCATCTGTTATTGTTATAAACTGGTTTCAGATTGTGTATCTTGGCTGGACCTGTGAACGAGTTGAGTCTGGTCCTGATTACTGGATCAGCTGGGTTCCAAAATTTGTCGTCTTAAAAGGACCCGAAGTTTGCTTGTTTGATACGCCTCCTGTAAGTGTGGTCCGATTAGAATATTTTATTTTTGTTACTGTTTAGTAATTTTTAGTATAAGTCTAGTGTAGTGCTGTGCCGAGCGGTGAGCTGGTATACGACCGACAGTGTATGCGCAAGCTTTTTGATGTTTTGCAAGCGATCAAGGTTACACACAGTCAACCTTTTCCTTAATGGTGGTTGCAGCTACTAGCTACCCACCAGGCTTGACACAACATCACCATGAGTTGGGAAAACTTTTGAGTCACTCACATATCTCCGCAACAGGTTCTAATAAATTGGATAGGTTTCCCCAGCGAGAGCGATGTAATTGGGAAAAACATAGAGGGCACCCCAGTTGAGGGGATGGTCTTAATCACAAACTTCTTGCCTGCATCCGCGTTTCGGATGTGGTAACGGTGTTAGTATAAACCCGCTACTGTTTATTGCAAACTAATTTTTGGAGCAACAATATATCTGAACTATTTTTCTGGGATTTGCGAAAAACCAAATACTCTGATTTCAAATCCATAAATCATGTTTTTTCAGAATTCCCCAATAACAGTTCACTTCTCGCAGTTGGTCCTAAGTTGTTCAATTGCTATGACTTACAAATTAAATCGATATTGGGTGGTTTACTGGATTGAGATAAATTTAAGAAATTTAAATAGGGTTGATAGTCCGGTTTCTAACCCGGGTTAGCAATTTAACCAGGTTAAATAGCTTGGATCTCTTTAACTTTATCCCCCCCCCCAACAAAAGTTGGTTAACTTCAAAGGCTTATTCCAAGAGATCAACAGCACTTTAGAGCATGATTTATACATCGTTGGAATTCTCGAGATGTGCTCTATTTGACGGTGTAAAGCAGTTTGCTGTA
Source organism: Trissonchulus latispiculum (assembly GCA_030248195.1). Taxonomy (NCBI): domain Eukaryota; kingdom Metazoa; phylum Nematoda; class Enoplea; order Enoplida; family Ironidae; genus Trissonchulus; species Trissonchulus latispiculum. Next base: position 1,266 of record JASAND010019030.1, read on the forward strand.
GCTTGCTGCTACAAAAAGTTAAGCTTAACAAACTATCAAAGTTTCCGCTTTTTGCAATTTTTGGTAGTCTTTTAAAATACTTGTTATAGCAGCAAGCTACAGCAAACTGCTTTACACCATTAAATAGAGCACATCTCGAGCATTCAAACGATATATAAATCATGCTCTAAAGTTCTGTTGATCTCTTGTACTAAGCCTTTGCAGTTGACCAGCTTTAGTTTGGGGGGGGGATAAAGTTAAAGAGATCCAATAGCTTTATAACATCGGCCCCAGGTTTTCATGAATTCCGACAAATGTGTTTATTTTAGGGAGTTATTTTTATAGGGATGCACTGGGGCCTGGCCCCTGCGCCGATGGTCAGGCCCCGGTACCTCCCGGGGCCAACAATTAGCAAACTTTTGTAAATTTTAGACATTTTTTGACCGAAATTTTGAATTTTCGAATGTCAAGTCTTACAAATCGGTTGTTTTCCCGCCGACATGAATAAAAACAACGATAGTAATGTTCGTATATCAAACATTATTGCAAAATTTAAATTTTCAAGAAAATTTTTGAAAATTTTTGATTTGGACCTCCAATTTCCAGGCCCCGGCCCCGGCCCCGGTAGTGGCGTCCCCGGTTCAGTTCTAATTTTTTGCTAAGCTTTTTCTGCTGCCAAGTGTTTTCAATCTTCATGTTCTCTTGATGTTATATATGCGTATTGCTTAAACTTTGTGATATTATTCGAAAATTTTTTAAATCCCTGAGTTCCGAAAATTGAGTACAGTAGTTCCGATATTTTCGTTAGTATTTGAAAGTGTAAGAATATGCCGCGGGACCAGTTCATGGAAACAAAATTTTGATTGCACAGAAGTTTTAGCAATGTACTAGATATAAATATTTTCTGCGAGTGAAAATCGAAATTCTGGATTTTCCAGAATTTCAAAAACCACTGTTTCGGACATTTCTAAAATATATGCACTGTTCTAAAAATATAATAATATATCCTATGGTTATTTATGTGCAACCAAAGTTTGTACACACATTTTTGGTCGTACTTACAATTTCTGAATGAGTTCCTGCCTCTGCTTTTCTTGAGTTTATCTACCCGAAGACCTTTTTTAAAGAAGAAGAACATGCAAAATGTTTTTGTATATATTTATTTAACATTGTTGTTTTAGTTGAGTTCAACAGATTTATCCAAAGCTATCCATACCTATAAAATATACGAAACTGCCATCAAAGTGCTCAAGGTTAACTTGTTAGCTTCTACTTCTTATGCATCCAATATGTTGCTTTTTAAATTTTTTTGCAGCATGCTTTTCCCTACTTATTGTTAATATATACTTAATTCATTACATTTTGTCATTGCCCGGTTTTCCTCATTCGAGGTAGCTCAAACCAATCAGTTTGTTTGTTCTGTAGAGCTGTACATTTTAACTGAGTATTGTTTTTACTTAGAATTTCAGGGACCGTTTAGTGAGCATCGTTATATTATTATGTTTTATTGACGTAGATATTATTTGGATAAATATTTTATTTTTACTTGGTGATATAGCAAATATCTAGTGGATATTGAGGAGACTCTGTGCCCGTTTTATTCTTGTTTCTGTTAATTTCGTCTTTTAATTTTGTTTATCTTTGTTTTTAAATACATTTTTTCAGGCGGAGGACCGTTCTGATGAGCGGGAGTTTGCCTGTCTGATAACGACTGCTGTCGGGAACAAGCACTACCTTTCCATGGAATCAGCGGACGATCTCATCCAGCTGGAAGGCGCCTGGCACAGAGCCACTTTCTATGCTGTCCAACGAATTGGGGTACTCAGTAATTAAACTTTAGAAATTAAAATTAAAATTATTTAATGTTAAATAATAAACAAAATGCAAAATATTATATATCGATCATTCTATATAGCTTAGATGCTTCTTAGTGAGTATGGTTAACCGATGTGATGGGAAGTCTCACAGTTTTTTTACCAATTTGCGGTGAAAGTATTTTGTAATGCCCTATGCTTCATTTCTAAAGGTCTCTCGATCTTTTTCAATTCTGTTTTCTTCCGAAAGTTGTTTGTGTTTAGCTAGACTTATTTGCCGGGATGACTAAAGGGTCAAGGCTTAAACTTCTAGATCCCATGGTTACTGTTTCGAATCCCCGCTGCTACAAAGCTCTCACCACCAATCCTCTTGAGCAGGAGACTTAGCGGGTTACCTTGAGCTTTATCCAGCCCAGTTAAGTCCTTTAAATGAGTTCGACAACTGTGGGAAGGTATAACGGAAGAACGGGAGTCCGGGTTTTGACTATAGTTATCCCTCCTGTCGTGAGTCAGGAGATTACTGGAACCCCTTAACCAAAGGCTGCATAGCCATATGCTGAAGAGGTAACTCTTCCCATAATATGTACTTATAATTTTATTCTCTACTAATTTTCTTGCTTCAGAATAAGTCTTTTGCCTGCAATTACGAAGGACGACCTTCAGCCCTAACCATTGACTTTAATCATGGATTTTCCATGTTCGATATCCATTCAAAGGTACGCAGCGTGTTGGATGGAAATATTAGTCAGAAATTAAGTTTTAGCCTTTTTTCCAAGTGTGCGGTTTCGTACTGTTAGTCTCCTTACAGCAATCAAGCAATTTATGTCGTCTGTTTTGTTTTATTGGCTACTTTAAATTGCAGAACTTTTCTGGACACGTCTCAGTCCTTTTGTTCAGTTCACCTTTTTCAATAATATTTCACAGTTGAGTAAAAGGGCACCCTATCAGCTCTGACTTCAGGCACTTTTATTGTATTTCAGCGATATTTGTGGAAATTCAAGTTTTCTCAGCTGCGATCCTCCTCTGATGATGGGAAGGTTCGACTCCAGCTGGTCTTCGGAAGACTTCGAAGGGTCGCCCGAATTCATAAGCAAGTCCCAGAGCTTCTAGTCAAGGTTAGCCTTAATCTTCTAAGGGTCAATAATATTAGTTCAGGTTAAATCGGGACTGACCTTTGTTAGTTGATAGTGTTTGCGCCGTGTGCAAGTTTTATCCCATTAGAAGTTTAACCTGGCTTCAGGTACTGTCACCAATCAAGTCTCAGTATTAAGGCTACCTGTTATATATTGAAATAAGAATTTTGAAGCGTAATCACGGTGGAATCGGATATTTAATTTTAAAATAGATTTTATATTTTTAATTTTTGTGCAAAAGGACAAGGCGAAATCGGCACTAGTCTACCGCTCATGCTGGAGGAAAGGGTAGTTCTGATTTATCCGTTGTTTCCACATTTCTGCATTTTTGGAATGTATCGTGATTCTACTGGCTGATGTTTTGATCATTTTAGGACATCTATATCGAAGGACTGCAGCTGTATAGTCTTGTCTATTCCATTCACTCCTTTATGGTGGCGAAACTAGTGAGCATGGATCCGGACTTTCTTCACACCAAACCGGAGGATCTTTAGTGACCTTGATGGAGGGATCTGAATTCGTGTTTAACCGAATAGTTGTGCCAAACATGACTAATACCGACAGACTTAAGAAGCTGGTTGTATCATGTACTTCTCTTTCCTCGTTTTACGTTAAATATGTACAGATGCTTTGATATATAATAATAAATCATACATAGTTGCTGTATTGGGGATGTTCTAAGGAATGTGGATTTTAGTAGATATATCATGCCATTAAGGTGTCGGAAAAGTCTTCTCATGAGTAATAAATTGAATAATTCATTATAATGGATTTAGGAAGATAGAAATAGATTGTCGCCGAAAGTTCCTCTTTTCTACCCCTTAGTTCTTAACTCTTTCCCGCACAACATTAAAAAAGATTGAGGTGAAAATTTACGGAATTTGTTCAGTGTAAAAAATATTGGCCTGGTCCAACGCTAGATCTCTGGTGCCTTTTTGAAATCAGTTTTGCTAGTTGGGGAGAAAGCTCGCAAAATGTTCTCTGTCTTTTTGTTTCGATACCTAGCTTTCAAACGGATGCATGGACAAAAGTGAAGCACCCTGGAGCTGGCTTCGAAATGCGTGTAGTAGATAGATACACAGGCTCTGCTCCCCGCCCATCTACCTCCGCTTCTGTTCAAGATTTTACAGAAGTCTTAAGTACTTTATACTTTTGATTCACATTTATTTCAAAATTGGCGGTTTTCGATAAAGCCTACCGTAAATTATAGCTCTTTCCAGAGTTGGAAGTGGGTCGTTATTTCGTGACCCGCGGGTACCCGCAACCCGCGGACCTTGACCCGCGACCCGCGACCCACGACCCGTGACCCACAGGGATTTTGTCGACCCACTCGACCCACTTCTTTAATTTGGACATTTCCGTGTATTTCCGTACCGGATAGCATGGGTAGAGCAAAATTATCGCTTCTAACGTCAACATAGTGAAGTATTAGCAGCTTCAAATTAAAATGCGTCGAGTTTAAGGTCGATTGCACTTCTTTCATCTTCGTTGTCGCTAGTTTTGAGCATGCTCTGCCATGCAACTGCAACCGTGTTAGACGTGCCGGGAACTCGATCAGCCAGTAAAATCCAGTATTTAGGTGAATTCTTGAAGATAAAGTATATATTTTGTAGCAATTTCTATTTCTTACAACTGCGTGGCGATTGTCGCAAGAGTTTTTATATAAAATGATATATAGGTATGTCCAAACTTAGCTAAATATAGTTAAATATCATTTTAGAAGGTTACTAAATATAGCTAAATATTTTAGAAGGTTACTTTAAGTCACATTATTCCTACATATCAAATTGGTAATGATTATAATTCGTCGAACTATGCCGAAACTCCAAGCTTGACATTATAAAGGTATTTAGTAGAAGCAGCTCTTCATACACTTTTTGGAAAGATTAGATTTGCGGGATAAGCTGCCAACATTATTTTCGCACAAGCGGTTTATCAATCAATGCAGTATTACATCAAAACTTTTATACATTAGTTCATACATTAGTGCATTAGTCAATGACTGTGTCTTAAAGATATTACTGAATTACAATTGACTGAAGATTCAAGCCAGAATCGAATTAATTTTAGTATAAAAGTAGTATTATAATGTATATATATATATATATATATATATATAGAACAATCAAAAGCTAGAGAAAAATTGAAAATTTAATGCAAATTGTAAATTTTCTAGTGCCATTCGCCCAAAATTTACCGTAAAATTGGTGTGAACAAAAATTACTATTGACCCGCTCTGACCCGCGGGTACCCACTGACCTGAAAGTCGACCCGCGGGTACCCACGGCCCGCGGGTACCCGCGACCCACTTCCAACTCTGGCTCTTTCTTTGTTAAAAAATACAGTTTTTCGCTGTCAAAGTTTTATTCACTTAGGGTGCTGGTTTCCTTTCGGGTATTTTTGACTCCTACGGCTTTAATTCTTTACGCAAAGGGCTAAAACTTACGAAATAACCTATTTCCGTGCTCTTTAACATTTTAGGACCAGTCCCGTATTCTTAGGCCAAAAGATAAGAAAGTTTCGATTTTTGGACTTAAGCTCCCAGTAGGTAGACAAGACACCTGATTGGTTGGTATGGCTGGAAAGAGGACTCGAAAATGAACATTTTTGTTCTTACAACCTTTGAGCTATCTCCAGTGGTTAAGTCAGTATAAGCAAAAAACTGTTTTTAGGGTCAAAAAATGGTCATTTTAGAGGAAATCAGTTTTTTCAAAATTACTGCCACATATAAAGGACAAAATTGGCTTAGTTATACTCAATCGATACATCGTCCAAATACACATTTTATGAATGCCTATTAGCCGGACTTTATTGCTTTCAGCTAGAGATTTGGCCGAAAAACCGTTTTGGCAAAACTGCTATTGTTTTGTTTCGAACATCGATTTCTCAAAAACTACTCGACGGATTCCGGAGATTTTCGGCAGAATCGAAATTCGCACTTCTGCGGAGGGACGCTTTTTTTGGTTTGGACTAAAACATATTGAGTAGCAAGAAAACTTAATGCGAAGTTGCGAAATTTCGTGTTACTGTGCATTTGACCGATTTTCGACCGTTAAGACCTGCTGAGCCAAATCCAAAAAAACGTCCTTCGGCCCATCCTTCATATCCTGGCACAAAAAGAACTTTTGGCCGATTCTTCAGTTTTGAGAAATCGATGTTCGCAAACTTTTGGTCTATATTCATCCTGTTAGATGTCAGCTTGTCAGAACATTTCTGCTATTTTTTTACTAATTTTGCCAGTTCTGTAAGCTCGTGTGAATATACAGGTAATAAGCTTTAAAACTATTTATAAAGCTCTTTGCAACTCCCACAATTGCGAAAGTTATAGCGTTTCAAAAAAATCACCACAAAAGCACTGCACAAAAGGATACCACCACCTTAAGGTGATGCTCCTTTTGGGCACATGTTATTGGTTGACGGTTCAAATCAAGATGAGATTTGATGAAACTTTCCAAAATAAGTTCTTTTTGCATTCTAACACCTCGCGATTCCGCTTCAAAACTTTGATGTCTCCTTTTAGGGCGGTTTTTGCCGATTGCTGACATTCAGACAGTAGCTGCATAGCTACGATTATATTCATCCGAAAGATTTTGTTGAGCTGTACAATTTTGCTTTTTGAAGCACTTTTGTAGCTTTTTTCTGTAGTGAGATATAGCTGATTTTCTTATTTTTGCTTGAAAACTTGTCATTTTTGCAGAAATCAAATGATCCGCCATTTCTTGAGCTACTCAAGCCGTAAAATTAAACTATGGGTGGCAATTTGAAGGTCTCGTCGAGGCCGATTATTCGTAGCGTTGTAGTCTTCTAAATGTTATCCCGTACGCTGCTATCATAAAAAATGTAGCCTTTGCAAAAACATGATCAAATTTGTTCCAGCGATTGTGGAGCATTTACTAAGCAAGCTGAGGGTTTACTAGACGTGTTTTACACAAAAATACCCAGGGACCCTTTTTAGTTGCTCCGATTGCTGCTTTCTGGCTAATGTGGTCGCTTGCTAAATTTGGGAAAAGTAGGCAAAGTCCAGGTTGTGCATACATTTTAGTTAATTTCTTCATACCGAAGAGAAGTTTCACAACAATTAAAAGAGGGTCCCCATCTATTTGATAGCAGAATCGAATGATGTGGCCGACGCCTCACGAAAAAATTTACATTAGTCTGCAAAAAATCTGGAAAATTAAATCACTTCGAAAATGCAGTAAAATAATTTCAGAGAAGTAAAGTTAGGTTCACTGTATTCTTTAAAAGGAGAAAATGTGAGCTCCATTTCGATATAAAAATGGCTTCTTAACTCCATGGAATGAAGAAGTAATAAGGGTTCAAAGTTGATGTCTCCAGAAGGAATCACCGCCTTAAGTGCATCGGACGTTTCCTAAGGTACGTGATTTAAAATTCCTATTATTTGCATTAGATGAGACGCTATATCTCCCATTTCACAGAATGTTATGTTTCGAAAATTTTTTATATGATAGTTGGCTTGAACAAAGAGTACATATGAAAATCTGTGATGGTCGAAAAAGTTATAAAAAAAGAATGCATAATTTGAAGCTAACTTCAGTTGTAAATTAAACATTAACCATTACTATAATTTAGTTTTTCTGGTTTAAAACTCAACTGTAATGTGGGTAATAGCGTCCCCGCTATTACCCCCCTTCCAAGTCCTTTTCTAATTCCCACTTTCGCTGTTTTTCCTAAAACTCCCCCAAAATCCCCGAAATCCCCCATAAATATTGTATGATTATAATTGTTGGGAAGTCCCATAATTATGTATTATTTTGTATGTAAACCCCTCCCCTAAATATTGTGCAGTGCTAACTTTATGCTCGTTCTTTAAAAATATCTAAAATTGTCTAATTTTTGAGCGTAAACTTAACATTGCACGTATTTCCAATCCTAGTTGGCTTAGCGAAGATAGACCCTCCCGTTCCCAACGCATATCAAAATTCTCCTCAAATGATTACATCATCTTTTCTTCAGTTGGGAGTTTTCAAAGTTACCGAGCGGTCGTATATTTGAGATCGGGGCCCCCACCCCCAGAATTCTACACCTAAAAGTAAGTTATCAGTTTCTCTACTTCCTCCCCTTGAAAACCCTTTTCTACTTACTGCCTAACTATTTCTTTTTTTCTAACCCCCCTTCTTCATTTAATTTCACATTCACTCCTAACTCTCCCCCCTACCCTTCCTCCACCGAATTAGCGGGGTTGCCCCGTTCCCCCACCCTTGGGTCTAACTTCTGTTGCTAACCTCAACCCCCCCAATTTATTTGCATTATTTCCCCGTCCTATTTGTTGCTGGTCCCCTCCCCTCTGTTTGTGTTTTCCCTTGTGCCCTTCTCCTGTTATTGTGCGGGTAGCCCGCTATTATTTGCCTGTCCTGTCTGGATACCGCCGGACGGACTAGATTGTCATATCCTTGCCCTGTGCTGTCCAGTAAATACGCCGGTTGTCTTTTTTGTATTTAATTTAACTATTTTTATTTAGCTTTAATTAATTTTGATCTCTTTCCTAGCTAGGTAGAGTTCCGGGAATAGCCCGGAGCTGACTTTTAACTGAGCCTATTTCGTGTGTGTGTCCCCCGAATTTTGCTAGGCGCCCCGTTGGCGTCCCCCAAAAATTACCCAGTTCCCTCCCCCTTGGCGAGGCAAGTCGGTGGTAGAGAGCCGCCTGGACTAAATATCTCCACCCGCAGTCGTAGGTCAGCGTCCTGCGCACAGTTCCACTTGTAAAATTGGGGCTTGAGCTCAGCGGTTAAAGTCCCTAGCTCCCCCATATTTTACATTAGGCTGCCAGCTCTAGGCTCTCCCCTTTTATTTTTTCTCCCCCTGAAATATTTTTCCGATTTTCCCCCCCTAAATTAATTTTTCCTAGCCCCCCTAGTCCAAAATTTTTTTAGAGCTCCAAATTATTTTTTTCCTCTACCTACTACCTGTAAAGTTTCCCCCCCCTATTCATTTTCCCTAATATTGACTGGATTCGCCGGTCTGATATACCCATCCCCCCCGTGTGGATTCACAAAGGTCTGCAATTGACGTCATTCCCAATTGCAAACCTTTGTGTTAACTTTTTTGGCCCGCCCCCGCACCGTTTGAGTCCTTATCAGGCGCCTGACTTTGCTTGGGTCCTTTGAAGGCCCGCCCACGCATCACTTAAAGTCCCAGTCAGACGCCTGACTTCCTGTCAATCCCCCGTGAATTTTATTAGTCCCGTTTTCCTTTCTGAGGACGAGTGGTGTGTTTATTTTATTCTCGTACCTAATTTCGTGTCGTGTTATTTTTTTTCCTACCTGTTTGAAATTTTTTTATTATAGTTGGGCAGACCAACTTTACCCCTAGATTATTACCAGGACCACGCCAGGTGATAATCTACCCCCATTATACCAGCAACTCCCTACCCGCCCTAAATTTATACCAATTTGCCCCTCCCCACCCCGAAAATTTTTGGGAGGGAAATATAAAATTTTGTAAAATTTGGTCAGATTCCAGGACCCGCCCAGGAATCTAACCCGGTATTGTTGGCCCTTGTCAGCCCCAACTGGTGGATTGCTGCTACCCCTTGGACGGATTCCCCGAAAATCCAGGTCGATCCGGAGACCGACCCAACCCCCGAATTTTGGCCTGAAATACGTACGTATTATCGGAGTTTCGTTCCCTTGGCCTGGAAACCCCTGACCTGCCCTAGTTATATACGTATATCGTCCAAAAAGTCCCTATTGTCCCCAAGTGCTGCCCAAATTTTTGATATACGTATATAACTAACTCGGTAAGTGTTTTGTTTTTCTTGTGTTTTGTTAATAATGGATAATCGCCCCCCTGAAGACGACCCCTTTGATAGTAAACCCAGAGTGGCCCGGTCCCCTGACCCTCCCCCTCCTGACCTTGGGGCCGTGGGCGGAAGTTCTGGGCAGCACGGATCTTCCGTTCACATCCGCCTCGGGTCAGGACTGAGTCCCGAGGACGATCTACACCCCTCGTCGGACTCCCCCCAGGACGGAGGTAGAGGAAGCCCCTCCCGTCATGATTCCACGGTCCATCTGGACGGTTCCGACCCCAGTGAAGAAGATAAATTGCGTACCCGAGGCCAGTGGAGGAAGTATCAGGAGCAGCTGGCCCGGCTGATCGGCGATGCCCCTAACCCCAAAAACCCCATTTTTGATCGTCTCACTGATTCGGGTCCCGCCCAATCACGAGTGAGAAAATCCATGCCCCCCCTTATCCGACCCAGAGCTACCTCTGAGGGAGCTCAAAAACCCCAAAATCGCCGGTCTAGCCAGCACTGGGGCCTGGCCTCCCCCTCATCCGGCTTGATGTGGGACAAGTCGGGTGACCTACGGAACCGCCAGAATTATGACGACGGGACGCCCCCCCTGGCCTCACATGAGTCCTACCTCTCTACCTCCGGAAATTCAGCGGATTCAGCCCCACCCCCCAATCCCACTTCCCTGGAACAGCCGTCCGGAAAGCCCCAACCCAAGAAAAAACCCGCTCTGGGTTTTTGTCCCAAAGTCCCGGCGTGTCCTGGCTGGGCCCCTCCTACGCATAAAACCCCCTATGAATGTCTCGACGACCAGATTGGTAAGTCGGTCTTGGCCCAGCAGGTACGCCATATGACCCGGGAAATGTGGGTTTTTCTGTATCAAAACCACCCCAGGGTTTATACAGAATTCCTCGAGATTGTGGCGGCCATCGAAGAGGATTCCGACGTGAAACCCCCACCCGAACCAAGGACGAGGGGGCAGCCCCCTAGCCGTCCATCCCCTCCCCACGGCGATTCTCCGCCGTCATCTGACTCGGAATCCGGCGACGATGGCCCCACATTCCCATTTCGCCCCCGGGCCCAAAGTGATACTCGGGCTAACCGACCTACCCGCCCTCCCTTTTCCCGGAGACACCCTGATCCCCGACTGCACACCAGGGAAGCCCAGGTGGAGCAGTCCAATCTGTCCACGGCGCGACACGTGGCTGAGTACCTAAAGGCCTTTAAGGGAACGAAACCATTCCTAGGCCCCCAAAGCCAGATCAAGTTCACGACCTGGATTTCTAACTTCAAGGACACGGCTCGTGTCCATGAAGTCCCTCCCCACCTTCTCCATCGAATTCTGTGGCAGTTCCTTGACGATTCCGTCAAGGAAGCCCTCCATGGCCCGAACCTACCCGATTCCTTCGAGAAATTGGTGGACATTTTGAAGCAATTGTACGAGCCCATTCCCACGACGGTCGAGCAGTATGCCGACCAATTTTACCGCCGAAGGCAACAACCCTCGGAAAAAGCCCACCAGTACGTAACGGCCCTCCGACTTTTGGCGGTAAAAGCCTTCCCCTCCGCTGGTATCCGGGAACGTGACCGGAAAATGGCTGAACAGTTCAAATCCGGTCTGAGGGAAGCCCTCAGGGTCCGGGTGGCTGGTCAGCTAGCCGAAATGTCCTATTGGCCCCAAAATGAGCAGAGTTCCATGATTGACCGAGCTCTGCTTATCGTCCAGTCCGTCGAGCGGGCCATGGAGGAAGAAACCCCGTCCCTAGCCTTCGTGGCTCGAGCTTATGACGACCCTTTCGAAGACCTTGATTACCTTGATTACCCCTCAAATTCCCCGGAGCAAGAGGCCTACGCAGCAGAAATGCGTATGGCACCACCCAACCCCCCTCAAGCTCGAGCCCAGTACCAACAGCCCCGTTTTCCCCGATCTCAGAACCCTCGACCCAACTCTAATTATAGGTCTGGCTATAATTACCCCTCCAACTCTGGTCCCCGTCCCAATAACCCCAACCAGAGGCCATATGGACCTAGATTGTGCTTCTGGTGTCTCAAGGAAGGGCATGGTTGGATACAATGCCCTGACCGGATCCGAGCAGTCCAGAACTTGGGTCCAAACCACCCCGGCTTTTTACGTATGTTGAGTAACCCTAAGGTGGCTGTCACGGATCAGCCGCTGAACCCGTCCCAACCCCCTGACCAACAAGGAGGTGCCCAGAACGACCTCCAACCCCCACCCAGGAGCCAGAGACCCCCTGGCCTTTTTCAGAACCAGGGAAACGCCAACCAGGGGCGTCCTCAGTAAACCCTGGAGGGCGTCCCCGGCAACCCTCCTACGCTGTAAATATGGTTCTTGCCTTTACTAATGACCCCCCCGCATCTAACCCAAACTCCCACGAACCTAACCCCTCAGCCCCTCCCCCTGAATTTTACCGAACAGACTCCCTATCTGGATCCTCTTGTTCAACGGATTATACCCCATCCCCTCCCCCCAAGAACGGACTGCCTAGTCTGTTCGACCATATTGCTGAACCTCCCTACCCTGTCCGACGTAGCCTCTCCTTTCTTGAACCCAAACAGGTCAGGGTTTGCCAATGGAGGCCCACAGCGGAGCTGGTCAATATGTACGGAGGATTTCCCGGCGGCGGGGATTCCGTCCGATACGGCAATGGCCTGCTCCGCCCCAACTGGTTCTGGTCTGAATGGAAACAGACCATGGGCCTTCAGGCTGTGTCCGCCCAATACCAGGAGATTTGCAACAACCCCAGTTGCAAATATTGCATCCGAAGGAAGCGTCAGAAGAAGCGTCGTCAGGTCTGGTTCCCCTCCCACGATTTGGTTATGGCCAATGGTGGGTACCCCGGTGGCGGGAACCTTATCAGGGATAAGGAAGGAAATACCCGCCCCTATAAGTTTTGGAATCGGTGGCGGAAACAGGTGAAACCTTTTGGAGACGGGGGAGACCAGTCTCGCAAAAGGCCGCCTTCGTCCGCCCCTACCCAAACTGACCCGCCGATCCCAGTTTTGGACCACGCCAAAACCCCGTCCACTTCCCTGCTGACCTCAGTCTTGGACCACGCCAGACTTCCCCTAACCCCACCTCAGCAAGAGAATCATGATTTTCATCATGATTCCTATTCTCCCTCGACCTTTCACCCGCCTCTTACCGGGGCAAATCTGGTGCTGTTGAGCGATAAGCGGGTTAAAAGTCGGCAGTGGAAACCCGCCCGGCATTCTTATAAACCCCAAAAAGCGACGAAAAAGATCCAAGTGGATCTCATCGACAACGTCCCTCCCCTAAAGATTCACCGCCCCCCCCCCCCCCCCCTCCCCCGAAAAAACGTAAAAAACGTAGATATATCGCCAAAGGCGCCCCCCCCCCCCCCCTAACTTCCAACAAAGCCCTGGGGAGATCTTGCCGTCCACCTCTGGTCAGCAAGACCCCCCCAGCGCCTCACAGCACCAGGATGTCCCCACTTCCCGGGACAACGATGACCTGGCCTCCCGGTTACGCAGCATGCGTAACCCTGACGACGCCCCCTCTGGAACAAACCCTGACCCCATCCGCCTCCTGCGGAATAAAGGGGACAATTCGTGGCGGCTCGCCCCCCGCCATTCCAAAAGCGCCCGCCACGATTCTGTCCCCCCAACCGCAACCTCTGCCAATCCCTTTACCCCGGAACAGTGGGCACCCTATTTCGAATTGGGTGACATGTTCCAGGAAGTCCGCGAGGAGCTGAACGAGGTGGAGGCAGCCCAACATGAAGTGTTAACCTCTGTGGGCCACGCCACTAGAAAGGCTAACGAAGACTTCCACACCACCATGACCCAGGTCCGAAGGAAAGTCGACGAGTTCGAGAACTTGCTTTTCGACTTCATGGCCATGGACCGCCGCCGGACGGAGGAGCTGGAAGCATCTGGCCAACTCCGTCTCCCCAATATGTCCATTTGGGCTGACCCTCTACCTCAACCTCAGCGTCCTCAGTCCGACCCAACGACCAATAAGACCGCTCCAAAATCGAAGAAAACCCGGTCCCCTACCCATAAACGGTCCCTTTTTCAGGGGGAAGCCCCCTCTCAAACCGAAAAACCCATTTCTCCTACCCAACCCAGATCCCCCGAAAAAACCCCGCCCCCCTCGCTTCCTCCGGAACCAACGCAATGTCTGGAGGAGGAGGCGCAGACCTTGGACGCCTCACCACCCAAAACTCCGCCCCCTAATCCCATCAGAGAAGCGGTTCAAGCCGTTTTGATGGGCAACACATCCTTTTTCGCGTCGCAATGCTCCCGTATTGCTCTGCGGAAAAGCCCCCTAATCCTGGTGAGTGTGTCCGGGGTCAAAGCCATTGCCCTTGTAGACTCCGGGGCCAATATTTGCCTCATATCCAAGGCATTTTTCGACCGCGTAAATGCCTCGGGTATTCTCTCCCTTTCCCTGGACACTGCGACGGTGGCCAAAGTGTCCACTGCCGCAGCGGGTTCCACCCTTCAAATAGTCGGCTCTTGCGAACTCCCTTTTGTTTGTAATAACCATAAATTCAGTTTCACCTTCCATGTAACCCAAGGGTTACACCAGGACGTCATAATTGGTTATGACTTCCTGGAAAGAGCCGACTGGTCCATTATCCCAAAAACCCACTCCCTCCGAACTCCTTACTGGGAGACGCCCCTCCTGACCCCGGAAGAACTACAGGCCCTGGCTAACAAGTTTAGCATTCAGACCGCCCTTAGCGTTTTCTTCTGTATGAGGGAGAAGAAAACCCTACAACCCCGGTCTGAAGCTATGGTCCCCGTGCGCTGTCTTGTCGACGGCGCAAAGCAACCCAACTGCTACCAAGCAGTTCTTTTTGAACCCGACCCGGAACTTATGGAGCGGTATGAGGTCTACCCTGTCCCTGGTGTCCTCGAAACGTCGGACAAGGTCACCTATATCCGTGTCTATAACCCCCACGACTGTCTGGTTGACCTCCCTAAAAATCTGTCCCTCGGCGAGGCCGAGCCCATCACCCCCATTCAGGAGGCTGACGGACGTCAGTATGCGACGGAATGGGGGGTGAACCTACTCCAACTCCAGGACAGTCTGCAATCCTGGACAGACCATCCGGCTATACGGGCAGCCCAGTGTAGCCCTCCCTCTCCCCTACCCTTCCCCAGTGAAAAGGACAGATTTTTGCCCGGAGGTACACTGGACCCCACGGATATGATGGAACCCGATCATTCCCCGGTAAAGTGGGTTGACCCCACTATCTATTGCCTCCAACTTCCCCAGACAACTTCGGAAGCCGAAGTTGTCCCCACTACCCCTTCCCTGGATACTGACCCCGTGACTTGTCACCTCGAGGAGATGACGGAAGCCGAGGTTCTCTTTGCGGATGCCTCGGAACCCCCGGCAGACGAATTTTTCCTGCCGGATGCCCCTTCCCAGGAACAGTTGGAGGCAAACCCACCCCAACCCAGTACCTCTGAACAATTGGATCCAGCCCCTCTTCCCTCAGAGCAGGGTCTGCGCGGGTTTAACGACTTGCATTACTCGGCAGACACCATGCTACCCCAACCCCTCCCCTCCATGGAAGAACGCGTCAAGTTCATCGAGGAAAATGTGGATTTCGCCGCTATGGACCTCGATGAACACTTTAAAAACGGCCTTAAACGCCTCCTTGTCGAGTATTTTGATGTTATTGCCCGCCCCGGAAACCCCGGGCGGACGAAAGTGGACCAGCACATCATAGATACCGGCAAGGAGGGCCCCATCAAAAGCCGGGCGTACCGAAATAATCCGAAGGACAAGGCCGAGATTGAGAAACATATCAAAGCCATGCTCGACGAGGGCGTGTGCTCCCCCTCCACTTCCCCCTGGTCCTCACCCTGCATTTTGGTCGGGAAAAAGGACGGGTCTACCCGTCTTGTCATCGATTACCGCCGCCTCAATAAAATCACGAAGAAAGATAATTACCCCCTCCCCAAAATCGATGAAATTCTCGACCAATTGCAGGGTGCAAACATCTTTTCCACCATTGACCTAGCCGCCGGTTACTGGCAGGTGGAGGTCTACCCTGAACACCGCGAAAAAACCGCCTTCGTTTCTCATATGGGCCTGTTCCATATGAATGTTATGCCCTTCGGATTATGTAACGCCCCGGCTACCTTCCAGAGGATTATGGAGAAAGTCCTCACCGACCTCCCCGTCTATATTGACGACGTTCTCATCCCCTCCACTGACCCCATGTCCCATATCCACACCCTTCAGACCACATTCCAGAAACTGCGGGAAAACGGCCTACGTATTAAATTGAAAAAGTGCTGTTTTGCCCGCCATTCCGTCCCCTTCCTTGGACACTATGTCGGACGTAACGGCGTTAGCGTCGATCCCGACAAGGTGTCCGCCGTCACCAAACTCCAACCCCCAAGGACGTCACAGGAGTGAAGTCCTTTCTTGGCATGTGCGGCTACTATCGCCGGTTTGTTTTGAATTTTGCCCGCATTGCCAACCAGTATATCCTTTAGTGAATAACTATAAGCAGCAAGGCCAAGGGGATGTCGCCAAGTATGCCCTCGGCCTTGGCGGAATTCGACTATGAAGTCGAATACCGCCCCGGAAAAATCAGTACGTAGTGCCGGACGGTCTTTCCCGGGTTGATTCCCATAACCCCCCCGAAGATGAGGAACAGCACCTCACCGATGTCCTATACCCCTACCGTTTGTGCCATAACCCTGATTACCCCTGCCCCCTCTGACCTTACCACCTGGAAGCGCGAACTCCGGGAAGAACCGGAGTTTGCCGCTGTGCTTGATATGATCGAGCACAAGAAATTCCCCCGGACCTCGACTTGGCGGCAACCCTCTCGCAAGCTGCGCCCCTATTTCCAACACACGGGGCGTCCCAATTGGTGGAATGTTGACGAAAGGGCTCGTCGCCGTGACGAGTCCTTCAAAGCCGTTGTTGTCCCCAAAGGTCGGCGTGAGGACTTGTTGGCCGAAGCCCATTCCCATTTTATGACAGGCGGCCATCGTCATAAAAGCGCCCATGCCTCCCCAGTGGCCGCCCGCTACTGGTGGCCAACCATGTCCCAAGACCTCACCGACTATATCACCCAGTGTAAATCGTGTGCGCGGTTTAACCATGGCCCCCGGAATCATCAGGCTCTGCTCCAAAAACCCCTCCTTGCCCATGCCCCCTTAGATATCGGGGCTATGGACGTCATGCATTTCGGTTCCCGGGAAACCAGGAATGGAAATACATGCGTCCTAGTTATTGTCGATTATCTAACCCGCATGCAGGAAGCTTGGGCTACGCCCAACGAGCGTTAAGAAACCACCGCCTACTGGTACCCACCGGTTTTGTCGAGCCGCCAAGCACGCCCCGCTCCCTACTCACAGACCAGGGCCCCAACTTTATGTCCACCTTTATGGGCAGACCCTAGTGGAACGCAGCGGTTCGAACCGCCTACGTACTTGCTGCGTACCACCCCCAAACCAATGGAGTTGTGGAACGCCTTAACCGTACCCTCCGTTCCCTTATTGTCAAGTACGTTGACAATAATCAGTCCAACTGGGACGAATACCTCCCTGGGCCCTTCTGCATCTATAGGGCGTTCGTCCACAGCTCCACCCGTGAAACCCCCTTTATTTGATGACCGGTAGGGACTATCGCTTCTCCGATAACCTCTTCCAGCCCCAGGAAGGAGGTAACTTCACCACCTACGACGGCTATAAAAACCCTCCTCCAAACAGGCCTAGGTAGAGCCTCGGACCTGGCCCGTCAAGCCGTCGAAGAAGCCTCCCCCAAACCAATAAGAACGGTAATGACCGGAGAGCCACCCCTTTGAATATACCCTGGCACTCTGGTCATGCTTAACATCCAAAACAAGAATGTCCCTCCCGGTCAGTGCAAAAGCTCCGCCCCAAATATGATGGCCCCTACCGGATCATCGCCAAACTTCCGATACGAACCAGAATCGGTCCCGTGAAAGGACCGGGT
>JASAND010019031.1:0-10578 GCA_030248195.1 Trissonchulus latispiculum
GTGTACTTCGTTCAGTTACGTATTGTCAACTTTTTGATGAGTTATTGAGTTGTATAATCGATCAGTGGAAAACAAAAACTGGAAATGGATGCTTATCAGAATTTTACACATACACGATTAATTCTATAAAACATTAAGAAGCTGCCAATTATAAATCTTGAATTTCCAATTTATATATACTTTATGAAAGCAAAATAAAACTTGTAAATATATATATAAATATAAGCCAGTATATAGTCATGAAATAAACTGAAAGCGTTGAGTACAATTAATTATATACTTACAAAACAAGAAAGGAAGGTATATACTTTTTAAGGTGGTGATTCCTTTTGGTGCTAATTGCCAGTTTACGGCACAAACCAAGTCTGCATTTTACGAAACTTTCCAAAAACACTTATTTTAGCGTTCTAACACCCTCTGCACAATCCCGGTTCAAAAATTCAACATTTGCGTTCAAGTCGGTTTTAGCCAATTTGTGACAGTTGAACAGCAGCTGCATAGTTGTAATTACATTCAATCGAAAGATCTCGTTATGCTCTACATTTTTGCTTTTTAAAGTAGCCTTCTAGCTTTTCGCTCATCGGGAGATATAACTGATTTTCTTATTTTGGCATTGAAAACTTGTCATTTCTTGAGAAATCAAATAATCCAATATTTCTCGAGCTGCACAAGCCGGCAATATCAAAACCAAGGGTATCATTTTAAAGGCCCTACAGAGGCCAATTATCTGCGACATGATCGTTATCCAATTGCTATCCTACTAGCTGTAGTTTTAAAAAATGTAGTTTTTTCATAAAAACACGACCAATTTTTTTTCTGGGGATTGTGGAGCATTCCCTATGCAATGTGAAGGACTGCCATTTTGCAGATGCGTTCTGTACTAAATTACCTCGAGATCTTTTTTAAGGTTCTCTTGATTGCGGCTTTCTAGCGAACATGGTCGCTTGCCAAAGCTTGGAAAAGTAGACAATTTCCAGGTTGCTCATGGCAATTTTGCCAATTTCCTCCACAATGAAGAGCGATTTCCTCAATACCAAAAAGGGTCCCCAGCTATTTGACAGATGTATCGTTTGATATAACTGACGTCTCCCGAAAAAATTTATTTCATCCTGCAAAATCCGGAAAATTATTTTCGTTCTAAAATACAGTAAAATAATTTCGAAAACCAAACTTAATTTCATTGTATTCATTAACAAGAGAAAATTTAAAGCTACAGTTTGATATTAAGATGGGTTTCTAACTCCAAATAATGAATGAGTAAGCACGTTTCAAAGTTGATGACAGCAAAAGAATCACACCTTAAGAGACAGAAGTTCTGTCACAGAATTAAGTACGCACAAAGCAGCACGGAAGTATGGGTGCGCCGCAGGCGAAATTTTTTTAAAATTTGTGGAATTTATTAAAATTATGCTTAATTTTCACTGAAATATGCATCATAAACAGCTGAAAAAATTTTCTAGGGGGGGCCCGGAATGTCAAAGGAGGGGGCCCAAATCGCAAAGGGGGGGCCCCCGGGCCCCCCCCCTGGATCTGCCACTGGGTGGGGGGGGGTAGCCCCCCCAAGCCTTTTTTCAACCCTCCCCCAAAACTTTTTTGGGGGGACGTCCCCCCCAACTGGGGGGGGGGGGGGGTAGTCGCACCAAGGTTAACTAAGCATTACACATTTAACGGGAGACGCCGGCATAAATACGGGAATTATGCAGGATTTTTGCAGAATTTTGCAGGCCAGTTTCTGATTTTTGCAGAATTTTGCAGCTGGAGATATCGACTATTCAAAAATTCCGAAGAGGTGTAATGCTTGCTAAACCTTTGCTAGGCAACGAAATGCATGATCTATGTTTGCAAATAGTCAATGTGCTAATTTTCGATTTTGTGGGCGCAATTTGAAGAAGCAAAGTAGTATTTACTTTTCATTTAGATACTAAAGGCTATTAATCCTTTCTTTTAGGAGGCTAGACAAAGTTTTGTCGGTTTTGACAGCTACAGTAAAAGTGGATAAAATTGTTTGGGAATCGTAGAGGGTTGGGTCTGGGTGGAGTAGGATGGGGAAGGTAGGTGACGCCATAGTCATATGGGTTATGGTTTGGGGGATCCCCAACAAAATAACAAATTTGGCGACCCCCAGATTTAGCTAGCCCCGATTTTGGCAGAAGTGTGGCCATAAATGGCTACAAAATCGACAATTTAAGGCTTTTTTAGGCAATTTTGGCCATTTTGCGCCCCACCCTCCGTCATACATATGTGTGGCTGGGCTAGAAAAATCTAGGGGGGGGGGGGTTCCGACGGAGGGTGGGGCGGGACCCCCTAAATTTTTAAATTTTTTTGACATTTTCCGTCACTTTTTCTAGCCAAGAATCGAGGGGGGTAGCAAAAATCTTAAAATCTGGGGGAGGGGTCGCGAAAATTTGTCATTGAACCCTAACACACCTATGCCCTCCGCCTCCGTCCCACCCGCCCCCACCCCTTTTGGGCCCACCCACACCTCTGGGTGGGCCGGTGGGGGGGAGGGGTTGGCTACCCCTAGCCTACCCCCAAGGCCCAAATCGGCTTTTCGTACCCCTTAAACTTTTCAAACCCCCTCCTACATTTTTGAAAATTTGTAGCCAAAAATTGAAACATTTTTAAAAATTACGAACAATTAACAAGAAATATTGCTAAAATTCGCTTATAACGCTGAAAGATAGCTGTAAATTTTCGGATTTAGACCGAAAAAGTGATTTTTCGCCGCCCCTCCATCGAAAAATTTTCGGGAACTTCCCCCATCCCCCAAATCCACTTTTTTCGACCCCTTCCCCCTTTTTAGCTAAGAACATTTGGGTACAGTTTAGCGGGGTTCTTGGTTCTTCTCTCCCCCCAAATTTCGGGAAATTCCTTTTTAAGCTGTTTTATCGAACTTGCGATACGGCTTTTTAAAATCGGACCAGAGCTTTTCTTTCAGTGTTTTTCTAAATCTAAAGTTTTTCTAAAGTCTTGGATACTGTCCTAGTGGAGACCCCAGAAGTTGACCAGTTTTTTAAATCGCTAAATGTTTAGACTTGGAAACATGATGGCAATCAAATTTTCGAGTTTAAAACTACTGTCTACTGATAAAATTACTTCATGGTTGAATGTTGTTTGTCATTAAAAACGGCTGAAAATGCGATTTTTGGCATAAAAATAGAAAACTTTTTGGAGGAGGGTTGGGGGGGGTCGCCACTCGCCAGAGACCCCCCCACCCAGAAAATGTTGGGGGGAAGCCCCCCACCACCCCAGATCTCCGTTACACCTATATATGTGTATGCAACATGCATATGTGCAGTACTTGTGTTTTCTGCTGTTTCAGGTTCTATTGTTCGAACTTTGCAAGTGTCATGGGCTGTTTCAACATTAGTGGCTGTTCCACTTTTAATTCTATCATGCAGCATTATTTTCTAAAAACTGCAACAGCACACTTGTGCTGGTTTTCTAAATATTGCAGTTTTAGAAAGTTTCTTTGCATGAGCTCAATCCGCTATACATAAATCTGTCTGAGTCTGCCTATCCTCAATAATATGTCGTCTTATCCGGTATTATTTGGTATGTATGGTAATATTGCTTTATTAAATATAATTTGTTACTATTATTATGCCCATAGTCTATTTGTTTACCACCTGTTTGAGTTGGGGGGGAGTAGAAGTTCAAAATTTGGCTTGGTGGACCCCATCCAAATCCAAAATTGGGGGAGGACCCCACTACACTGTTCTCAAGGTTTTTAGCTAAAAATGCTCCCTTTTCGATGTACAAGTTCATTTAAAGTAATCAAATGCTTCTGTCATTAGTTTTTGTATCCGTAAGTATGGCTTGAAAATTGACAAATATCTGCCAAAATGTGACAAAATAAGCCCAAATTGTAGTTTATAGTTGACTTTTAACCTTTTAACCTTTTAACCCTATATATATTATTATAGGGGTCGCTAAAACCGTGAACGATAATACAATATATAGTTATATAATAATAAACACAAAAGTTATATGTGCGTTACATACCGAATTTGGCTTCCAGGATCCATTTTAGTAACAGCAAGTAATGCAAGCACAGCCAAAGGTCGCAGTCATGTGAAAATGTAGTCCATGCAAATGGAAGTTTCTAAAACTGCATTTTTGAAAACAAAGTACGAATCGTACTTTTGCAGTTATAGAAAATAACGCTGCATGAATTGGTATATATAATGTACACATATGAGTGGGTTCCCATAGCATAAGGAGTACTTACGAACGAGCTCCGTTGTTGCAACCTGAAACAAAAACAAAACTTTATCATTTTTCATCTAGGTTATTTCCAGGTTTCATCCAAGGGATCACAGTACTAGCACAAGTACTGAACATACGCATGTTGCATACACATAGGTGTAACGGAGATTTGGGGTGGGGGAGGCTCCCCCCCAACATTTTCTGGGTGGGGGGTCTCTGGCGACCCCCCCCAACCCTCCTCCAAAAAAGTTTTCTATTTTTATGCCAAAAATCGCACTTTCAGCCGTTTCTACTGACAAACAACATTTAACCATGAAGTAATTTTATCATTAGACAGTAGTTTTAAACTCGAAAATTTGATTGCCATCATGTTTCCAAGTCTAAACATTTAGCGATTTAAAAAACTGGTCAACTTCTGGGGTCTCCACTAGGACAGTATCCAAGACTTTAGAAAAACTTTAGATTTAGAAAAACACTAAAAAAAAAGCTCTGGTCCGATTTTAAAAAGCCGTATCGCAAGTTCGATAAAACAGCTTAAAAAGGAATTTCCGAAATTGGGGGGGGGGGGGGGAGAGAAGAACCAAGAACCCCCCTAAACTGTACCCAAATATTCTTAGCTAAAAAGGGGGAAGGGATCGAAAAAAGTGGATTTGGGGGAGGGGGGTTCGAAAATTTTTCGATGGAGGGGCGGCGAAAAATCACTTTTTCGGTCTAAATCCGAAAATTTACAGCTATCTTTAGCGTTATAAGCGAATTTTAGCAATATTTCGTTAATTGTTCGTAATTTTTAAAAAATGTTTCAATTTTTGGCTACAAGTTTTCAAAAATGTAGGGAGGGGGTTTGAAAAGTTTAAGGGCACCCAAAAGCCGATTTGGGGGTAGGGGTAGCCAACCCCCCCCCACCGGCATAGGTGTGTTCGGGGGGGGCCAAATGGAGGGGTCGCCGACCCCCCCCCCCTAAAATTTTTTCCTACCCCTCCCCCAAATCGATTTTTTTCAGACCCCTCCCCCCTAAAAATTTTCAAAGCCCTACCTAAATTTTTAAAAATCTTTTGAAAGTTTTTAGCTAAAAATTCTAAATTTTTTCAAAAAAAATTCCAAACATTAGCGAAAAATTGCTAGAATTCGCTTAACTAAGCTAAAAATCGCTAAAAATAGCTGTATATTGAGAAAATTTTTCAATTTTTTTAACGAAAAACCGATTTGGGGGAGGGGTAGGTTTTAGGGGGGGTCGGCGACCCCTCCATTTGGCCCCCTAACACACCTAGCGCCGGTGGGGGCTACCCCTACCCCCAAATCGGGCTTTTCGGACCCCTTAAACTTTTCAAACCCCCTCCCTACATTTTGAAAACTTGTAGCCAAAAATTGAAACATTTTTTAAAATTACGAACAATTAACGAAATATTGCTAAAATTCGCTTATAACGCTAAAGATAGCTGTAAATTTTCGGATTTAGACCGAAAAAGTGATTTTTCGCCGCCCCTCCATCGAAAAATTTTCGAACCCCTCCCCCAAATCCACTTTTTCGATCCCTTCCCTTTTTAGCTAAGAATATTTGGGTACAGTTTAAGGGGTTCTTGGTTCTTCCCCCCCCCCCCCCAATTTCGAAATCTTTAAGCTGTTTTATCGAATCAGAGATACGGCTTTTTAAAATCGGACCAGAGCTTTTTTTAGTGTTTTTCTAAATCTAAAAGTTTTTCTAAAGTCTTGGATACTGTCCTAGTGGAGACCCCAGAAGTTGACCAGTTTCTTTTTTAAATCGCTAAATGTTTAGACTTGGAAACATGATGGCAATCAAATTTTCGAGTTTAAAACTACTGTCTAATGATAAAATTACTTCATGGTTAAATGTTGTTTGTCAGTAGAAACGGCTGGAAAGTGCGATTTTTGGCATAAAAATAGAAAAAACTTTTTGGAGGAGGGTTGGGGGGTCGCCAGAGACCCCCCACCCAGAAAATGTTGGGGGGAGCCTCCCCCACCCCAAATCTCCGTTACACCTATGTGTATGCAACATGCGTATGTTCAGTACTTGTGCTAGTACTGTGATCCCTTGGATGAAACCTGGAAATAACCTAGATGAAAAATGATAAAGTTTTGTTTTTGTTTCAGGTTGCAACAACGGAGCTCGTTCGTAAGTACTCCTTATGCTATGGGAACCCACTCATATGTGTACATTATATATACCAATTCATGCAGCGTTATTTTCTATAACTGCAAAAGTACGATTCGTACTTTGTTTTCAAAAATGCAGTTTTAGAAACTTCCATTTGCATGGACTACATTTTCACATGACTGCGACCTTTGGCTGTGCTTGCATTACTTGCTGTTACTAAAATGGATCCTGGAAGCCAAATTCGGTATGTAACGCACATATAACTTTTGTGTTTATTATTATATAACTATATATTGTATTATCGTTCACGGTTTTAGCGACCCCTATAATAATATATATAGGGTTAAAAGGTTAAAAGGTTAAAAGTCAACTATAAACTACAATTTGGGCTTATTTTGTCACATTTTGGCAGATATTTGTCAATTTTCAAGCCATACTTACGGATACAAAAACTAATGACAGAAGCATTTGATTACTTTAAATGAACTTGTACATCGAAAAGGGAGCATTTTTAGCTAAAAACCTTGAGAACAGTGTAGTGGGGTCCTCCCCCAATTTTGGATTTGGATGGGGTCCACCAAGCCAAATTTGGAACTTCTACTCCCCCCCAACTCAAACAGGTGGTAAACAAATAGACTATGGGCATAATAATAGTAACAAATTATATTTAATAAAGCAATATTACCATACATACCAAATAATACCGGATAAGACGACATATTATTGAGGATAGGCAGACTCAGACAGATTTATGTATAGCGGATTGAGCTCATGCAAAGAAACTTTCTAAAACTGCAATATTTAGAAAACCAGCACAAGTGTGCTGTTGCAGTTTTAGAAAATAATGCTGCATGATACGAATTAAAGTGGAACAGCCACTAATGTTGAAACAGCCCATGACACTTGCAAAGTTCGAACAATAGAACCTGAAACAGCGAAAACACAAGTACTGCACATATGCATGTTGCATACACATATATAGGTGTAACGGAGATCTGGGGTGGTGGGGGGCTTCCCCCCCAACATTTTCTGGGTGGGGGGTCTCTGGCGAGTGGCGACCCCCCCCAACCCTCCTCCAAAAAAGTTTTCTATTTTTATGCCAAAAATCGCATTTTCAGCCGTTTTTAATGACAAACAACATTCAACCATGAAGTAATTTTATCAGTAGACAGTAGTTTTAAACTCGAAAATTTGATTGCCATCATGTTTCCAAGTCTAAACATTTAGCGATTTAAAAAACTGGTCAACTTCTGGGGTCTCCACTAGGACAGTATCCAAGACTTTAGAAAAACTTTAGATTTAGAAAAACACTGAAAGAAAAGCTCTGGTCCGATTTTAAAAAGCCGTATCGCAAGTTCGATAAAACAGCTTAAAAAGGAATTTCCGAAATTTGGGGGGAGAGAAGAACCAAGAACCCCGCTAAACTGTACCCAAATGTTCTTAGCTAAAAAGGGGGAAGGGGTCGAAAAAAGTGGATTTGGGGGATGGGGGTTCGAAAATTTTTCGATGGAGGGGCGGCGAAAAATCACTTTTTCGGTCTAAATCCGAAAATTTACAGCTATCTTTAGCGTTATAAGCGAATTTTAGCAATATTTCGTTAATTGTTCGTAATTTTTAAAAATGTTTCAATTTTTGGCTACAAATTTTCAAAAATGTAGGGAGGGGGTTTGAAAAGTTTAAGGGGTACGAAAAGCCGATTTGGGCCTTGGGGGTAGGCTAGGGGTAGCCAACCCCTCCCCCCCACCGGCCCACCCATAGGTGTGGCTGGGCAAAAAATGGGTGGGGGCGGGTGGGACGGAGGCGGAGGGCATAGGTGTGTTAGGGTTCAATGACAAATTTTCGCGACCCCTCCCCCAGATTTTAAGATTTTTGCTACCCCCCTCGATTCTTGGCCGAAAAGTGGCCGGAAAATGTCAAAAAAATCAAAAATTTAGGGGGTCCCGCCCCACCCTCCGTCGGAACCCCCCCCCCCTAGATTTTTTTTGCCCAGCCACACGTATGTATGACGGAGGGTGGGGCGTATCGGCCAAAATTGCCTAAAAAGCCTTAAATTGTCGATTTTGTAGCCATTTATGGCCACACTTCTGCCAAAATCGGGGGGGGCTAGCTAAATCTGGGGGGGGGTCGCCAAAATTTGTTATTTTGTTGGGGGATCCCCCAAACCATAACCCATATGACTATGGCGTCACCTACCTTCCCCCATCCTACTCCACCCAGACCCAACCCTCTACGATTCCCAAACAATTTTATCCACTTTTACTGTAGCTGTCAAAACCGACAAAACTTGTCTAGCCTCCTAAAAGAAAGGATTAATAGCTTTTAGTATCTAAATGAAAAGTAAATACTACTTTGCTTCTTCAAATTGCGCCCACAAAATCGAGAATTAGCACATTGACTATTTTCCGAAGATAGATCATGCACGTCGTTGCCTAGCAAAGGTTTAGCAAGCATTACACCTTTTCGGAATTTTTGAATAGTCGATATCTCCAGCTGCAAAATTCTGCAAAAATCAGAAACTGGCCTGCTAAATTCTGCAAAAATCCTGCATAATTCCCGTATTTATGCCGGCGTCTCCCGTTAAATGTGTAATGCTGAGTTAACCTAGGTGCGACTACCCCCCCCCCCCCCCCCAGTTGGGGGGGGACGTCCCCCCCAAAAAAGTTTTGGGGGAGGGTTGAAAAAAGGCTTGGGGGGGCTACCCCCCCCCACCCAGTGGCAGATCCAGGGGGGGGGCCCGGGGGCCCCCCCTTTGCGATTTGGGCCCCCTCCTTTGACATTCCGGGCCCCCCCTAGAAAATTTTTTCAGCTGTTTATGATGCATATTTCGAGTGAAAATTAAGCATAATTTTAATAAATTCCACAAATTTTAAAAAAATTTCGCCTGCGGCGCACTTATACTTCCGTGCTGCTTTGTTACGTACTTAATTCTGTGACAGAACTTCTGTCTCTTAAGGTGGTGATTCCTTTTGGTGTCATCAACTTTGAAACGTTATTACTCATTCATTATTTGGAGTTAGAAACCCATCTTAATATCAAACTGTAGCTTTAAATTTTCTCTTTTTAATGAATACAATGAAATTAAGTTTGGTTTTTCGAAATTATTTTACTGTATTTTAGAAGGAAAATAATTTTCCGGATTTTTTGCAGGCTGAAATAAATTTTTTCGGGAGACGTCGGTTATATCAATCGATACATCTGTCAAATAGCTGGGGACCCTTTTTTAATTATTGAGAAATCGCTCTTCCGTTTTGGAGAAATTAGCAAAAGGTATGCGCAACCTGGATTTTGTCTACTTTTCCAAACTTTGGCAAGCGACCATGTTCGCTGGAAAGCCGCAATCGGGGCAACTAAAAAAAGGGTCTCGGGGTAATTTAGTACAGAACGCATCTGCAAAATGGCAGTTCTTCACATTGCATAGGGAATGCTCCACAATCCCCAGAAAAAATTGGTGGCGTTTTTGAAAAGCTACATGTTTTGAAAATACAGTCAATAGGATAGTAATTGGATAACGATCATGTCGCAGATAATTGGCCTCTGTAGGGCCTTTAAAATGATACCCTTGGTTTGATATTGCGGCTTGTGCAGCTCGAGAAATAATGGATTATTTGATTTCTCCCAGAAATGACAAGTTTTCAAATGCCAAAATAAGAAAATCGGTTATATCTCACGACAGCGAAAAAGCTGAGTGGTTAAGATTACTTTAAAAAGCAAAAAATGTAGAGCATAACGAGATCTTTCGAATGCATGTAGTTACAACTATGCAGCTGCTGTTCAACTGTCACAAATTGGCTAAAACCGACTTGAACGCAAATGTTGAATTTTTGAACCGGGATTGCGCAGAGGGTGTTAGAACGCTAAAATAAGTGTTTTTGGAAACTTTCGTAAAATTCCGACTTGGTTTGTGCCGTAAACTAACAGAAAGCACCAAAAGGAATCACCACCTTAAAGTATATACCTTCCTTTCTTGTTTTGTAAGTATATAATTAATTGTACTCAACGCTTTCAGTTTATTTCATGACTATATACCGGCTTATATTTATATATATATTTACAAGTTTTATTTTGCTTTCATAAAGTATATATATAAATGGGCAATGCAAGATTGATAATTGGCAGCTTCTGAAAGTGTTCTAGAATAAATCGTGGAAGTGAAAAATTCTGAAAAGCATCCAATTCCCGTTTTTGTTTTCCACTGATCGATTATACAACTCAATAACTCATCAAAAAGTTGACAATACGTAACTGAACGAAGTACA
>JASAND010019033.1:0-18298 GCA_030248195.1 Trissonchulus latispiculum
AAAAGCGATCAACCTATTAACCTATGAACGCCTGCTAGCCGCCGAATTTATCCCGCAGCCAGTGGGTCGCCGCTACCGCACATCCTGGCAATGGACTAGCGAATAACCCACGATTTCAGCTTCCCACCTGACGCGGCCTGCAAAGCATCTCATCGACGCAAATCAACGTGACGGATGAAGCATTACGAAAAACCAACACAACAGCGCCCGAAAAGCCTACAAGGCTCAGCGGGCGACACCCCCCACTTGAACTTGAATAACATGCTTGAAAAATTAGGAACATGTATTATTTTATTGTAAGGAAAAATTTCGACATTTCGACATTCTGGAATTTCGCAATTTTTTGTTATCATGCTTCTGTTCTGATTTACCAAATTTTGTTAGGTTATTTTGTGTGTATCCCAAAATGCAGTTTTGTAAATGCTTAAATTAATTTTAACGAATTTATAAAATTTCCTGTTAATGGTAATTGAAGGAAGGCGGGCACGTTCGTTCAGACGTGAACGATAAAGCGTCGAACGAAAACTTTAACAAGCTTACATATTTTAAGATTAACCTCATTAAAGAAACGGTTAGAGCAATGATAGTTGTTCTCAGCTGTCAAATATTTGTAATTGTAAGACTGTATTTATTGTAAGTCTGGATGTCTCAAGAATTCTTGTTCATGTAAAAATCTAAGCTTCCATGTAGTGCTAAATGTCACAAAAACTCGTTCTTGTAGTAATTTTGGTTGACTTAGCTTAATTGAAATACTGCTCAAAAATTGAGTGCTTTCTTAATTCATTCTAATGAACTGCTAAAATGAGTTAGAAATAAATTGCTTATATTGGGAATTTTTTGAGTTATGCTCTCAGTGCTTTCCAAGCAAAACAAGTCCTATATGCTGATTGGTCGAAAACTGAAACAGGACATCATTGCGGGAGCCCTACAGTATTCCCAATGTTGAATTAAAACTTATTTCAACGAAACACTAAAAAAGTAAAAATTTAATTTTTGAAAACATATTTAATTATTTTAAATCAGCTATCGTAAATAAATAAAGTTTTCATAAAAAATTTAATTAAGTTAATTTATAATAATTATTTTTAATAACTGTTATCATTATTAAATTATATATATATTTAATTTTATTCGAAACGTCAATAAATTTATTGTTAACATTTTTTTTAAAACATTAAAATGCGAATACACTACAAACTTGCTTCCGGGACCTGTGCTTTTGATACTGTGCTTTCTCATCCTGAACTATCTGTTTTCTGTCTCCTAAGCACAAAGCACTGTCTCCCGAGCACACAGCACAAAACACAGGAGATGAAAGCACAAGGCACTTCAGCGTGAACCGGGCTTAACCGGGTTTTCCGATACAGGGAATGGGGTGGGTGCAAATATGCTTCAGTGAAATAAAGTGGCACAGTCCAGGCGATTTGTGAAACCGTTAACCTTCTACAAAAATTGAAATTAGGGTACCGGATTCATTAGAAAATTACCAAGGTTTCATACTTACATTATTCATAAAATTTTACTTCAACGGAGTTGACTTTTCAAAAAGTGTGAAAATTTAACAGCTGGCGATACGTTTACAAAACTGAACATAAAACACAATGACACAAGGTCAATAGAAAACTATGTCGGCCGCCATGTTACCATTTCTGCTACTGTTCAATAATTGTTTAAATGGGATGCTTTCTTGCTTACATTTTGCGGGCTCGTCAGTCAGCCTATGTGAGGTTCTAAATTTGGTTCTCCCCACCAAATGGGCGAAAGGGTCCATCTTGGCGTTCCGGTACCGCATACTGTCGCGATACTTGTGTCCGGATGTCCTTGCGGATATCCAGATATGAAAAAATATACGGTGCCCACTGCCCATCAATAGTTTCCACTACGGATTCTTTCATAATTTCAAAAACTTCTCAACTTCTAGTGGCCAGACACGAGGACAAGAGTATTCCGAAACCTTGTCACTTGCAGCAGTACAGAAAGTTTTGTTAAAAGTGTTGTCACCAAGACAAAAACCACCTAGGCAAAAGCGTGTCTGACGAAAGCAAAAACATTTAGGCTCGACTCCTTCAGAATCCTGGGTGCGCCCCTGGAGAGAGGTCGCCAGTAGTATAGTATGGACATTTCGACCCCCAATCATTGGATTGCGACTTACCTCAAACTACCTACAACCTTTTCCAGAGTACCGCTATTCTATATTACCCCTACTCACCAAGTACATCTATTATGAACCCTAGTTATACCCGCCACCCCTTCGACACATAAAATTTTTCAACCATTTTCCTTTAACCTCTGGTTTCATACAATTTTTTATATTCCCAATTCTCTCATTTCCGTCCCTCTGTGTTCTTCCCCCGGGGCTTGGAACCCGGCGTCGGCCCATTACCGGACTCCTACCTACCTATCTAACCTAGCTACTCTATATACAATACCTAATCTAACCTAACCTACCTACCTGGATCTTTTGCGCTTCCCCCCCAACCCTAACTTTTGATTTTTTGACCAATAACTTTGAAATTTGGTGTGGGTGTATACTGGAGGCTGGTGAATTCAAAAATTCAAAAATTTTAAAATTTTAAAAATTTTTTGTTTAGTGAGGGACAAATTGTTCCAAAAAATTTTTTGAAAAAAAATTTCTGAAAACTTGCATAGGATTCAGGGGTTCTGAGCACGAATCTGAAATCCGTTTTTCGATTCAGCTTTTCGTTAGCTCAGTATAAGCTTACATGTTAAGCTTACAACTTTAGCTTATACTGAGCTAACGTAAAGCTGAATCGAAAAACGGATTTCAGATTCGTGCTCAGCACCCCAGAAAACCCCTGCATGCAAGTTTTCAGAAAATTTTTTTCAAAAAATTTTTTGGTTCCCCTTGGTCCCCCCTTACAAACAAAAATTTAAAATTTTTTAAAAATTTTTAAAATTTTAAAATTTTTGAATTATTGTATTCACCAGCCTCCAGTATGCACCCACACCAAATTTCAAAGTTATTGGTCAACAAAATCAAAAGTTAGGGCTGGGGGGGGGAAAGCGCAAAAGATCCCCTAACCTATGTACAATACATATATACAGTACCTAACCTACCTACCTAGTCTATATACAATACCTCTAACATCTGATACCTAACTACTATCTAGCGCATATTACTAACCTGCCTAATCCAATCATACAGTCGCTAATCTACAGTACCGGCAGCATGCTTCTTTTTGCATTTTTGTATTTTTAGTGACTTGTGTTTTGATCTATATTTTGTTCATTTGTTTGTTCATTTTTTTGTTCCACATCATGTTCATTTTTTTCAACTCCACTAAATTGTCGACCGTTTTACTTGAGTTAATGGCAAGGGTTTATAGTAATTTTGGTGTAGCATCAGTCACAATCAGGTTTCATAAAATTTTCATAAGGTGATTTTCAAGGGTCCATACTTTCTCATCCTGACCATTTGTGAAACGAGTTATTCCTCGCCAGAGTCTAGACTGAACCAGCCACTTAGTTTCAGCTAAACAAGGATTTTTGTATTTTGGTGCACATCAGCTGATCAAAGTTTCATGAAGGTTTTAAAATATTTCATCTGACCATGGTCTTTCGATGAAACGAACACCATTCGATTCCTCATTGAGCCATCCTTCAAGACCCAGTACCTTATGGTTCTGATAATACTTCTCCTTCACCCAGCATTTTCTGTTTTTCACTATCTCTGGTCTCTTCTCTTGGGCCATTTTCTTTGGACTTGAGTTGACTTGAGTCACCATCAGTACCGAACCTTGGCTTCTTCTCTTACTTTTTGTGCATTCCCATGTTTTGTATTGACCTCAACTTAAGCCTGTCTTCCTTTTTACACTGAGTCACTGTACTCACTCCAAGATTACACCATTTCATTTAAGTTTTCCATTCCGAACTCACCTTCCTACCTTGCCTCACTGTTCACCTGTGTCACCAAATCGTGAGCCTACTTTGAGTTTACCTTGATTCATACCTCAACTTCCATCACCTTCCTCCGCCTTCCTCCTGTTCTTCGTCTAACCTCTCCCAGCATCTCCGAACCTACTCTGACCTTTTTTACCTTGCATTTTCTCACCTCTACTGTCTCCTAACCTAACCATACCCGTTACCTTAGCTTCCGTTCTTACCTTTGTGTTCGAGCACCCACCTACTCGAGCTTCGAACACCGAGCAGCTACGAGCTACCGGCTTACACCGAGTCTACACCGTACGAATCCTAGGTACTTCGATTCTCTCCATCAGCTGCTTGCGTCAAATCATATTTGTTCCGCTGTATTTCTTCACTCAGTCTCTCTTCAGTTGTCTGTCCACACTTTACTTTCTTTCTACGTCTATATCCAATAATTCTGCTATGAGTCACTCCTACCTTACTCATAGGATCTTCGAAACCTCATAAGGTATTAAACGAACTTGCTTCATCTCACACGCCTCTGACCTTCTCTTTCCCTGATTTGTAGTTTGAGAGTCACTCAGCCCACGCTTCCTAGCCAAACTTTTCAGGCATCAACCTTACCCTAACCTACCTAATCTCAATTCTCCTCAACACATTTTCAACTAGCTTAGCTGAGTATATGATATAATATTTAAGAAGATAATTTGTATGTCCCAAAATTGTCCAAATTATACCGCCCAAACGCCCAAATTTACGGAGTTTTGTCTTTCATACATTACTGAGTCACTACACCCTTACATCAACCATACTCTAATCATTTTTCTTTATCTTCTTGTTCCCGCTGGTGTTTTTTGATCTTTTTTTTCCTTTTGCTTTCCTCCTAACCTACTCTGTTGTTCTAGTTTTTTTTCGTTCCAAAATTGTTTTCGATGACCAGCCAACACTGAGTATAAATACACCGAGTTTACGTGCACCTTAAGAGCAATGTTTGCGTAATGTTGGAGTAATGTTGAAAAATTTCAGAGAACAATTTCTGCTTTTATTGATTTCGGTCGATGCTTTTATGTGTTTGTATTTATGTTGGTATGTTTCTGTTTTATTGAGTCACAGGACTCGAAGTCGTCGCGACGAATTGGCTCTCCAATCTAGACATGACTAACTTCGAGTACTGTGAATCAATAAAACAGAAACATACAAACATAAATACAAGCACATAAAAGCATCGACCGAAATCAATAAAAGCAGAAATTGTTCTCTGAAATTTTTCAACATTACTCCAACATTACGTAAACATTGCTCTTAAGGTACGGTGTAAGCTCGGTGTATACTCGGTGTTGGCTTGGTGTTAACTCGGAGCTAATTTGGAGTGACTCGAAACTCAAACCTAAGGTGATTGAAGAGATGAGGGTAAACTGAAAGCAAAGGTTGGAAAAATGATCAAAAGCGTCGAAGCAGGTTCAGAGTAGGTTTGGAGTGACGCATAAGGAAAATGAAGGTGGTTGGTCAGCTGTGGGAAATAGATTGATGCCAGGACAATGTAAGCTTAGAGTATGGTTGATGTAAGGTCGTAGTGACTCGAGTATGTATGAAGCTAAGCTAGTTGGGAAATGTGTTAAGTCGAAAATTGGATTAGGTTAGGGTAAGGTTAGGGTAAGGTTGATGCTTGAAACGTTTGGCTAGGAAGCATGGGCTGAGTGACTCGCAATACAAATCAAGGGAAAGGAGAAGGTCAGGTATATATAGTAGTAGAGATGAAGCAAATTCGTTTAATACCTTATGAAGTTTCGAAGATCGCACAATATAGAGTAAGGTAGGAGTGACCCATAGCAGAATTATTGGATATAGACGTAAAAAGAAAAGTAAAGTGTGGCATTGGGAAACTGAATTTGGAGAGACTGAGGAAATTGAAGAATACAGGAACAAATATGATTTGACTGAAAACAACATAAATGGAGTAAGAATCGAAGTAAATTAGGATTACGTACGGAGTAGGTTCGGTGTAAGCTCGGTGTATGCTCAGTGTATACTCGGTGTTAGCTCGGAGTAGGTTTGGAGTGCCTCGGAGCACAAAATAAGAACGGTAAGCTAAGGTAGGTACGGTAAGGTGGGTTAGGTTAGGACAGACAAGATAGGTAGAGGTAAGAATATATAAAAGGTGAAAATATTAGGTCAGAGTAGGTTCGGAGTATTTTAGGAGTGGCCCATAGATGAAGAAGGCAAGGTGAATGGTAAGGCAGGGTAGGAAGGTAGATGATGGAAGTAGGTTGAATAAGGTAAACTCAAAGTAGGCTCAGTGTATTTTAGGAGTGACCCAGTGAACAGAAAGCCAAGGTAGGAAGGTGAGTTCGTGGAAAACTAAATGAAATGGTGTAGGCTTGGAGTAATTAACGAGTGACTCAGTGTACAATATAAGGAAGGTTGGCTCTTAAGTTAGGTCAATACAAAACATGGGAATGCACAAAAAGTAAGAAAAGTAAGGTTAGAGTAGGCTTGGTGTAAAGTATGAGTGACTCAAGTCCAAAGTAAAGACTTAATAAAGAAGGGAAGGCAACCAAAGAGACCGAGAAGACCGAAAAGAGTAGATGAAAAGAGAAAATGAATGGGTTGAAGGGATGTATTATCAGAACCTAAGCGTGTTGGGTCTAGAATTATAGGGCTCAATGAGAGGAATCGAATGGTGTTCGTTTCATCGAGATCGGACCAGGGACGAGAAAGTTATGGGTGGTAAAATATTTTAAAACCTTCATGAAACCTGATTTGCTGATGCTGCACCAAAAATTATAAAAATCCTTATTTAGCTGAAACTAAGTGAGTTGGGTCTAGACTTGTAGAGCTCGAGGAGAGGAATCGAACGGTATCTGTTTCATCGAAATCGGATCAGGGATGAGAAAGTTATGGACCCTTGAAAATCGCCTTATGAAAATTTTATGAAACCTGATTGGATGATGCTGCACCAAGAGTATATAAACCCTTGAACTTGACAATTATGAACCCAGAAGCCTGGTCAGTACAAATTCATACAAGGTAAAAAAATCGAAGCAAAATGGTAAAGGCGGCAATTTAGTCGACTCTCGCTTGAGGAAAAGTTATAAAAAGTGTGACTCGACTACTGAGGGGGGGGGGGGGGTTGGGGGGGGGGGGGGGGATTTGGAACAAAAAAATGAACAAACAAATGAACAAAATATAGATCAAAACTAAGTCATAAAAATACAAAAATGCAAAAACATTGCATGCGCCGGACTAGATTAGGTACTGTATATAGATTAGGCTGGTTAGGTTAGATATGTTACGATTAGGTAGGTATGTAGATTAGATTAGACTAGGTATTGTAGCAAAATTAGAACAGAAATTTTAAAGTTTTTTAAGAATAGGAAAGCTCAATATTCAAATCAAATATCCAATGAAAATGCAGTAAGTGTGATTACGGAAATAATAGCGCCGTCTAAATACACAGTTGCTGATTGTAAATGCTACATTTCGCTGTTTTTGTTTTTAATCCGTTTAACCTCGGTAGCAACACGGGGATTAAAAATCAGTTCAAAAGTAGCCAGCAGGATTAAACGGATTAAAATTAATCTCTAAAGAAACAGAAATTACGGCGGTCGGATTAAAATTAGCTCTCTCATTTTTAATCCTGCTAAGTAATAAAGAAATACGGTTGGATTAAAAATTTTAATCCTGCATGATTAAAGAAATAGGATTAAAGGTCGGATTAAAAGTAGCTCGTTTAACTCGCATAACTCGCCGGATTAAAATTTAATCCGTTTAATCCTGCTAGCTATTTCTTTAATGTGGATTAATTTTAATCTAATCCTTTTATTCTTTAAAGAAATAGACCCTTACTCAGAGAGAACTAACTTTCTTATTTTCGCGAATATTAACAGTTTCGCGAAGGCTTATGGCTCCTTTGATAAATCTTCACGGAGGCGCGATTGTAAATAGCTTTATGTATTTTCTGTCTTCTCTGACAGATGTCTAAATAAACAGTAGGGTACCCACTACTTTTGTTTAATTGCCAGTAACTGTCGGTAGACTAGTCCATTTTACCTTTGTGTAGCAAGGAGTTTTGGATTCGAGAAGAAAGTTATCTTTGACCGGGACTGTTTCGAAATATCTCTCCTTAAGCCCGGTTCATACTAGGCAATAACTGCCGGCAATATGATTGCCAACAGATTGCCCATTTATTGCTAGTGTGAACAGTGTTAAAATTGCCAGCAATATTGCTGTCAATCGGCAATCTCAGCTAGGGAAACGAGCAAGCTCTGTGGCAATTAGACACGCAAATATAGCGGCGTTTTGATTGCTGCTGGACTAAAATTTTAAATTTCCCGCTATATTGCCGGCAATCTTGGTGATGCAGTGTGAACGGGTGCATTGCTGGAAATATTGCCATTGCCTCCACATTGATGGCAAGTAGATTGCCTGCAAATTGCCTAGTGTGAACCGGGCTTTAGAAATTCCTGGAATTTTAACTAAGTCGAATATTGGGACAAAGTTGTGAGAAAATGCTTTTTGCTATCCTTTGCAGAACAGCCCTTGCGTGGGCCACTTCAAATTAGTTGTCATCATCTAGTGATTCAGCACTGCACCACCATTTGCTGTTATTACTTTGATCAAGAGTACATAATATATAAGAGTGTGACAGTTAGCAGTCTCTCTGTTAACAGCTACATGCTCTGCACGCTACCGGCTGACCCCTCAACAAACGTTTGCCTAGTAAGCCCCCAGAAACGTGTACGCAGTACACATTTCTGTAGGCTTACTCGCCGTTTCTTTACGTGTTTATGCTTGAAAGCACAACGCACTGCGTGCGTCAGAGTTGTATGCGGGCCGCGGGTACCCGCGGGTACCCGCGGGGCGGGGCGGGGCGGGGCGGGCCGAATTTTACTACCCGCGCGGGCCGCGCGGGCCGATGCGGGCCGATTTTGGCTACTTTCCTGGGCTAAGTTTGCTTTCTAGAAATTTCATACATACCAAATCATATACAAAAGGAGGCAATATTTCAGAATGTTAAACATTACTTGACTTCGTTATGCCATTCAATACCTTCAGCATGCACTACATACTCAGTTAGCATTATCAGCGTATCTAGTAATAACCTGCAGCTGTTGAGTAAAACATATAAACCCATGAAAACTACAGGTTTTATTTGTATTGAAAATGTACAAGTCTAACTTGTAATCTATTATACCAAAGTATCACTTGAGAAAAATATCAAAGATGTCCTGTAGAAACTATATATATATATATATATATATATATATATATATATATATATATATATATATATATATATATATATATATATATATATATATATATATATATATATATATATATATATATATATATATATATATATATATATATATATATATATATATATATATATATATATATATATATATATATATATATAAGTCGAAACTTATTTTTCATCTATACAAACTTGAATCCTGTGGTTTCTACATGAAGTTTTTTAAGTGTTTAAAGTGGGGGTCAGCAATTGGCGCAGAAACTGAATTTTTAGTTTAATTTCGGAACTTCGCGTTGGAAACTTAAGCACCTAAATATAAATCCATGGTAACTTCTCACTGAAGACTTTAATTCATTTAAGGTGCTGGTAACCTTTAGTGCAGTGCATTTGTGGTGATTTTTTAAAACGCTATAACTTTCGCAATTTTGGGAGTTGGAAAGAGTTCTATACATCGTTTTAAAGCTTGGAATCTGTACATTCAGGTGAGCTTACGGAACTAGCAAAATTAACAAAATTTTTTAGACATATTGACATCTGGCAGCTTCCCGGCACGGATACTGGATTTTTCAGACCTGATTGAAGTACAGGCCTCAAGCTTAACGGGAAGAAATGTTATATGAGATCCTGAATTATTGAGCAAACATTTTTGAACATCGATTTTTCAAGACTGTAGAATTGGATAAAAGCACTGTTCGTGCCATGATATGAAGGACATATGGGCTGAAGGACGTTTTTTGGATTTGGCTCTGCCTGCAGGTCTTCATTGTCGAGAAAATCCGCCAAATGCGCATTGAGTTTTCTTGCTACTCATTATGTTCTAGCCAAAACCAAGAAAAACATCCCTCCGCGAGAGTTCGAATTTCCACTGTGCCAAAAATTCCCGGAATCCGTCGAGTAGTTTTTGAGAAATCGACGTTTAAAACAAAATAATCGCAGTTTTGCCAAATTGTTTTTCGGCCAAAACTCCAGTATAAAGCAATTAACTCCTGCTAATAAACATTCATAAATGTAAACTAGACTGTGTATCGATTGGATAATGGGTCAAAATTGTCCGTTAAGATTTGGTAGTATTTTTGAAAAAGCTGATTTCTTCGAAAATGACAATTTTTTGACCCTAAAAATCGTTTTTTGATTATACTGACTTAACCATTGGAGACAGCTCGTAGGTAGTAAAGGCAAAAATGTTCATTTCGATGTCCTCTTTTCAGCCATAACAACCAATCCGATGTATCAACTACTTACTGAGAGAATAGTGACAAAAACTTAGTTTCCATCTTTTCACCTAAAAATGCGTGACTGGTCCGAGAATGGTAAAGAGCACCAAAATAGCATAGTTGGAAAGTTTCAGCTATTTAAGTAAAGGATTAAAGCCGTATGAGTCAGAAATACCCGAAAGGAAACCACTAAACCAGTACCTTAAGGTCACTTACAGCCGAGTGAAGTTCCACAGCATACGGCGTTGTGGGGAAACTGTGTGTGTGTTTGCTGCAGCTGCGGCGCCGCCGCTTTCAAAACCAATTTTCATTTTTCGTACAATTAATAGCTGGTTAGTTAAGCTCGTTAAGGTGCTGAGAGAAACTCGC
This sequence comes from Trissonchulus latispiculum, assembly GCA_030248195.1. Classification (NCBI taxonomy): domain Eukaryota; kingdom Metazoa; phylum Nematoda; class Enoplea; order Enoplida; family Ironidae; genus Trissonchulus; species Trissonchulus latispiculum. The sequence continues at coordinate 10,729 of JASAND010019033.1, forward strand.
TCTCAAGGATATATGCGACAAACATTTGAAAAAATGAGCAAAATCCCCGCCCCAAAAATTTTTCATGGCGTACCCTTTTAGTTGAGGGAAGCTAAGCTTTAGTTACCACTTTAAGAACAGAAAATTGGTAGACAACAAAGTTCAAATCAAACGAACAGAAAAATTTGCCGGATCCGGAAGTATCTTTGAAAATACGTCAGTTTTGGTGCTCAGGTACTACATAGGAAGCAATTTTTACGTGCGGGTACCTGCGGGCCGGATTTCGCGTGTGCGGGCCGCGGGCCGGAGTGTTGCGGGCCGCGGTCATAAGGTGCGGGCTGCGGGCCGGGCGCGGGCCGGAAAAATCGGCCCGCATACAACTCTGGCGTGCGTCCAATTTGTGTCTGCTTCGAACTTTGGAACGCAAAGATAGCGTTCAAATTTCTTTGAAGTGAGTATACACATTTGTGGGGGGGGGTCAGCCGTTAGCGAGCAGAGCATGAACCTGCAGCTGATAATAGAGAACCTGCCAGCTGTCACATTCTTATATATTATGTACTCTTAATAAGGCCGGTTCACACCATCAAATTTCGTAAAACAAATTTGACCAAATTTTTGACAGCAAATAACTTGATCAAATTGCCTGTTTGCACTGTCAGAATTACATCAAATAATTTGACAAAATTTTGATCAAATTGGGCGCCAGTTTAAATTTTGTGCGCGTTAAATGGTCAGTCAAGATGCGCAAACTAGCATTTTTCTTGTTATTACAATGTGGTGTTGAACCCAAACGTAAACGGTCTTGGGTCAAAACTTGGATAGAGGTAAAGTCCTTTTATTGCTAAATGCCCATACTCATTAGTTGACGTCATTAATCATCTTACACGTTATAGTATACAAGTTTCAACTTACAGTTAGCAAAAAGCTTTCAATTGTGATTTTTAAAATATGTCATCACTATTTTTCAAATATTCATCTAAATTTTAAATTATTTATTTATTCAAAAGAAATTCGAAGTTATATAATGAAGTTGTGCATATTAACCCTATGATTTGCACATTGTTTTAAAAGACCATCGACAATTGCAGGTGAAGAAAACAAAAGACTTTGCTTCAATTTGAATTATATTGGCCTGGGTCACGTGATACGCGTTGTAAGTATCGTTGGCCAAACCATCAAGTATTTGATGGTTTTTACATACTGACCAAACCAAATTGATGGTTACCAACTTACCAAGTTACTTACCTACCAACCAACTAACCAAGTTACCAACTTTACCTGTCACTAACGCAGACGAATGTGGGGAGATTACGAAATTTTTGCAAGCGAAAACTGTCGAGGTTTTATCAGACTTACTACTGCACAAATCTGATCTCCTTCCAGTAGATCCCAATTCCTTCCCACCTACAGAAATCGGAATACTCTTTGATTCAGTTAATTGCAACAGTTTTTCCTTAAATCGTATTCCCACGTCTTAATCCAGCAGAAAATTTATCCCTAATATACAGTCAATCCACACATTTTCAACCACCACGAATGGAACTTGATAAGTAACATCGCCTAAGCAGTACTGGCAACGTAACCATTCCCTTGACAACTAAATTATAGCCAGTTACCCCTCTGGGCGTGCAGCAACAAGGAACCAAGGACTTGGGATAAGTCAAACTATCAAAGAACGATTTTGAAATTAAGCTAATGGAGGATCCAGTATCTAACAAAGTGCTAACATCCACCTCCCCGACTCGGGCATCTAAGTACAAAGGTGACATAGATTTAATTTGAGTTGACACCGCTGCACAAGTTTCGGAAAGAAAGGAACAATAAATACATTTATCATTTATCATGACACTAGAAGGCAGCTAATAGGGAGAAAATTTTAAGCAAGCAGGGAGAGAAAGACTTTTGACGCTTACTCCTACTTACGCCTATCCTACTTACGCATAATCGTTTTCAAAACTCAAATTCCTACTTACGCCTAATTCTTTCTGTCAAAACTCACATTCCTACTTACGCCTAAAGAATGTTTACGCAAAACTCGGATTCCTACTTACGCCTAAAATCTACAGTATCCTCTTTCTGACTTTGTTGTGGAAGCTGTTCAATTTTTCTTTAGGGGGGGGGTCCACCTGATGTGAACTAAATACCAAATTTGCGGCTCAATTTTATTTATTAGAAAAAACTTTCCCTGCAAATGAAAACAAACTAAACTATTTAAAATATTCCAGCACATCTGAAAAATTTTAAATTTTTTAAAGTAAAGACATTTTTGTTTCCCAAAAGTTCTTCTTGTCGGAGGACAACGGAATTTAGACTATTTACTTACAACTTACAATGATTGGATCTTTTGCGCTTTCCACCCCAGCCCTAACTTTTGATTTTTATGATCAATAACTTTGAAATTTGGTGTGGGTGCATACTGGAGGCTGCTGAATTCAAGAATTCAAAAATTTTAAAATTTTAAAAATGTTTTAAAAATTTTAAATTTTTGTTTGGTAAGGGGGGACGACCAAGGGGAACCAAAAAATTTTTTGAAAAAACTTTTGCTGAAAACTTGCATACAGGGGTTTGCTGGGGCGCTGAGCACGAATCTGAAATCCGTTTTTCGATTCAGCTTTTCGTTAGCTCAGTACAAGCTAAAGCTGTAAGCAAAACATGTAAGCTTATGCTGAGCTAACGAAAAGATGAATCGAAAAACGGATTTCAGATTCGTGCTCAGCGCCTCAAAAAACTCCTGTATGCAAGTTTTCAGCAAAATTTTTTTAAAAAATTTTTTGGTTCCCCTCGGTCGTCCCCTCTTACCAAACAAAAATTTAAAATTTTTTATTTTTAATTTTTTTCTTTTGACAGCTTTGAGTCCTCAGTATGCTAAAGATATGATAACACTAGCAGGCTGCTAATGGGAGAAATTTGAACAAGCAGGCAGCTAACAGGGAGAAAGACTTTTGACAGCTTTGAGTCCTCAGTGTGATACAGATATGAGAGCACTAGAAGGGGAAACTATAACTGAACTACATATAATTTACTTAAAATAATTTGTAGGCAATATTAATAATAACTAATAGTTTGTCCTAAAGTACGTAAGTATACAAATAATCTTAAGTGGTTGTTACTAACAATCTTCTGTGAATTTCCATATTGACATATAATTTCAAGGTGTTACAAGGGTCCAGATGAAGAGATCCAATCAAAGGCAAGAAAATGAATTTTGCTGATAAAGGAAGAAAATAGTTAGAAAATTTGAAGGAATATCTTTGGCGTTTATTATGCTGAGGTAGATAGATCAGTGTCAATTGGCAAACAGTCAGGTAAATAAAAGTTTGAAAAAAGTTTGAAAGTGTTACTTAATTAATTTATGTACTTAATTAGGCATATAATTAATAAGCACTAATTAGACAGGTTAACTAACTACATAACTACGTAGACGAAAAAGTAGGTAAAGTAAATATCACTGTTGATAATTTAGTACAATGTTACAAAGCTAATGTTCAAGCTAAGAAAATTGGCCAACAATGACCTTGAAAGACATCTGCACCAATGGCTAGTACTTGCATGATTAATGACCTTATCTGTATGCTTAATTAGCTCCCATTGTCTCTAGCACACCTGTACAAAGTGGTCCCATTTGAACTCTCCTATACTACTTAGGATTTTAAAGCTAGTTAGAATTTCAAGGTCATAGTTATTACAAACCTTAGGTCGTAAACCATTTTAAAGCTAATTGAATTTAAAAGGCTAAGGGTATAGAAATTCATTGTGGCTACTAGAAGTCAAAACTATTAGCTAAGTGCGCTGGAACCCGGATTTTTATACTACTGATGATGGAAAGGAATGTGGAAACCTTGGGCAAGGGGTAAGCAGAAACGGCCGAAAAAAACAGGTTTTTGGACAAAAATTCCAAAAAAGTGCCGGAATCTTTGCCAATATTTCTTAATTTTTCAAAAGAATCGATCAACATTTTTGATTTTTTTTAAATTAATAATTTTATTGCAAATTGATTTAAAATTGCGAATTTATGCTACTATTAGCTTTAATTTATGCTTTTATTGTACAAGCTCACCTTGACAATTTGGGTTCAAGATACAAAACCCCCACCCGGATACGGAACCTTATGTTAATGTATGGCACCAGGCAGGAGGGGAAGGTTGGGGAGGGGGTAACCCGCGGAAGACCACCGGAAAACCGGATTTTTCCGGTTTTGGCCAATAAAACGAAAAAAACAGAATTCTGGGGGTGAAATCCTGGTCTGGGGAGGTAAAGCCCCCACCCCCCCACCCCCGAACTCCCCGTAGCGTATGGCACCAATAGCAGTTTTTGATAAAGCTTTAAAAATACAAGTCAAAACTATTGTAATGGGTGGGTGTCTCTGAAATGTGTTAATAGTGTATTTATAAGCAGGTGTATTCTTAGAAAGTGTTAGAAATTGTTCATCTGAAATTCATGTGTTAAGATTTGTTCCTAAACTGGTTTTTATAATGTGTTTTATTGCAGCCGCTAGACGGCGCTGTCCTTTAGCAAAACTAGATAGGAACCTTTAGCCAATTAAAACTTTCCAAGCCTCTCTCAAAAATCAATACTTGTTCCTAATTGGCTACTTAGAGGGGTGGTCTGACGCAAGAATGAAAAGTAGTCAGTCTGGTAGTTTTCTTTCACGGAGTCAAGTGGCGTTTTTCTTTATTGCTCACGATACATACTTTCACAGTCCCCCGTTTTTCTTTATATGTTAATTTTTATTGGGTCCCCCTCGACACTAGTCTACCTAGGTCTTTGTTTATACTGGATTGTCACGTACGCAGTTTTGGCCCCCTTCTATTATATTTAACAGTCCCCCGATTTAGGTCGTTCCGGCCAAATCAACCCTCCAATATTTGTCTCGTCTGTGTGCTCTGGACTTTTATGGAAATTATTGTCTGCCCTCTCCTTTTCTTTCGGATTCCCCGTTAACTGGTAGTAGAGGGCATTCATAAACTTCCGATAAAGGGCCGGCCGTTGTTGAACGGCCGTTTCGCAAGAACAGACCAACTCCACTAGGGACTTCCAGTGCTCGAAAGCCTCGTACATCTGATAGTGGATATCCGGATATCGGGATATTTAGCTATCTGCCTATTCAAAACTCCAGTTCAAGAAGATGTTTCGTCATCAAATCTAAAGTAAAAATTTTTCTGTCAGTTTGGTAGTGAATTGCAATTACAGAGCCAAGTCAGAATCTAGATTACATAAATATTTACATGAAACTTTTGCAAAATTTAGTTTAGCAAAGCGATTCAAATGTACTTTAACTTATGGTGGTCCAGTATTCAGTCATTCAATCCTAGCGATGCTCGTCTCGTATATTCTAACTTTTACGCAATTAAGGGGGGGCTACAATGAGTTGGCACGACATCGTCAGCTACGTATTTTACAACAGCCATGTACCATTGAAACATGAGCGAGGAGGAAGAAAAAACGTGGGGTGTTAAGTTTTTCATTCAGAATGATAAGTAAATTACGTAGACCTGGCCTGAGAACAAACCATAACCCTTCTAGGGTTAGATGTGTTAATCACTGCACCACCGAGCTATCAGCAAAGCTCCCATTTCATGCCCATCTATCTTTCCTATGCCTGTTTCTCTTACATAATGATGAAAGGTCCTTAATGTATCAGTTTAAGGGTCGGTTTGGCCCAAATTGATAATCCGGGTCTTTATTGTCCATAAGGCCATGTGTTTTCAGTGTATTAGGCAAAGAATTATTATTCGGACTCCAGCCGTGGTAAAGTTCCTTAAATTCAAAATGGAAAAACTGGTTTGGATGACCGACCGGCTCTGCCTAACCCCCATCGTTCCTACCGGCTAGACAGCCGAGTGACCGCAGAGCCGGCTGCTGGAACTGCCGTTCGGTCAAGTTGCAGCCAGCAGAACGGCTGGGTGACCGGCGACCAGTGGCTGGATGAAGGCATCAAGGCGACGCCTAGCTGTAAATCAAAAGGCAGCCAGCGTACAGCTAGGTGGCTGTCTACTAGTTGTAAAACTGAAACACATTTTTCCTCCTGTTGTGTACATAATTTTAGAAATTAAATAGTATTAATAATTCCAACTTATATGCTCTTGTGATCTAAGGTTACATGATCGGCTGTTTTTAAAACGAGAGATTTGGGATCACGATAGCTCGTCCATGTTTTCCTTTGGACTCTTTAGGCTGGTCTCCGTTAAGGCTGGGATTGAAGATGCTCCGAGATTTGATCTAGACACTTGCGGCTCTCTGGTGAAATCCGGTCGCGCATTAAATCCCGGAGAAATTCTTGCTAACAAACGTATTCAGAGGAAAACGTGGCAGAATCGTGGGAATCCCATCGGAACTTCCTTCGCAAAAAGGTCAATCATCGATCTCAAAAGTGTTTTATTCGCTAAAACTCTACAGACTTGAGTAGAAGAACTCTGCAGTTCTTAAGAACTAAAAAGAACGAAAAAAGAAGTAAAAGATAGAAGAAGAAAAAAAGAAGTTTAATTACTCTTAATTTAATAGCCTTGCTAGTTTACGATTACTACAGGATGTCAAAATTCAACAAAATCAAAGGTAAAAGCACAGCACAAATATCCCTCATGAATGATAAAATTGGAAGTGTTTTTGTGTTTCTGGAGAAACTTTAATAGGTTTCCCTAGGAATAGTTTTTTTTTATTCTTGTTTAAAGTTTCATAGAGCAAGATTTTTCCCAGCTTTGTCGACTGACTTTTCTAAGTCGTAAAGCATCAAGATAGGCATTCTAGATCAGCTCAGATTTCTATTTTTAAGCATTTTTCAAATAGCAATGAGCACGCGGCCATCCGGTTAGCAAAGCCATCCGCCTGCTACTTCTGAGGCTACACTTTCTAAAGCTTCACGACTGTCAAAGATAAAAATATAAAATGACATGTTTTAAGATTAAAGCGGAACAGATCACCACCTCTCCGATTCTGTGAATTCTAGATGCCAGGGTGCCTCCTTGCGTAGTTGATCATCGGAGCAGATTACGTTAAGAATCTGGAAAATATCTGTTCTTGAGTACACCAGCACTTCTGGTGCGCAATTGACCACTTTTTGCAGCACTCCACAAGCTTCGCCTACGTTCAGACTGAAAGCCTGCAGTTTTTTAGTTCCACCCTCTGCACAAGCTGTCACCTTTAATTTGATGTCGCTTTGGCAGTCCTGGGCCAACGTTGCAGCTATCAATGCAAGGATCCAACCGGCAAAGAGTATTTGTGGCGCGCCCATCTTCAATGCTGAGACTGTAGTATAGCCAGTAGCTGATGAAACTAAATTGAATAAAGCTAAGCCATACTTATGCCATAGCTCGTAGTGTTGTCATCACTATTGCTTAAGCTAGAGGGAATCTCAACCAATTTAATGGGGGTCTCTTGCCCTTCTCCCCCCCTCCACGCAATATGGTCTGGCCGATGTGCTTTGCATTTATTCTGTCTTGGCGACTCGTCATGAAGGCGGTTACAGCCGAGGATTGGACTCAGACCATTTACCCTCAGTGGCGTCCTTCATACCTTTGGCCGCCATGCCAAAGTCTGAGCAAACATTGCCGGGGCCACTTGCGATGGGTCCTCTTCAGCAATCCGCCGAGGATAC
>JASAND010019034.1:0-24367 GCA_030248195.1 Trissonchulus latispiculum
CGAAAAACGCCATTTTTAGTGACTTTAGGCCATTTCTAGTAAAAGTGGGACTTAGAAACTTTTCGCCAAAACAGGTGAAAAATGCAAAGTTTGGACCCATATCCTGAAAGCTCGAGAGCGAAATTAAAAAATCCCCCTCGTTACATTCCGCGCATAGTCCGAAATATTCAAATAAAACAAACCAAACCGATCTAGCTAACCGACGTGCCAAAATAGCGAAAGTCCGACTTTGGGGCCTTGGCACAGAGCCAAAATTGGCAGTGTGCCAAAATGACCAAAAAAAGGTTGCATGGGAGGACCCTGCCTACCAACATATAATAGTAGTATAGGACCAAAATGCCCATATCGTTCCAACACTGCGCTGACATAAGCACTTCCGAAAAGCGTTATTAACCGAGAAAAACAAACAAACGCACTGTAACTCCCGCCTATTGCAAAATTTCGTAGTTCGGAATTTTAACCAAAAGTACGTATGGTGGTACTTGTAGTACTACTCGAGTACTTTACGATGGTAACATTTTTACCCCTCCCAGACCTCTAATTAGCTGGCACCAGGCCAACACTGTCTCCAGGGGGCCGCGCAGACGCTTTTATACCCATATTATGTAGGGGCGCTATCGCTCCCCTACATAATACGTATATTATTTTAAAGCTTATAGTCAGTAAGTACATTCACACGAATTTACAGTAAAAGCAAAAAATAATTAGCAAACATTTTCTGAATCTGAAGTAGAGGCTAAATATAGACCAAGAATTTTGAGTATATTTCTCAAGACTGGAATCGGCCAAAAGTTCTTTTGGTGCCATGATATGAAGGACATATTTGGATTTGGTTCGACAAGTCCTAGTGCTCCAGATAATCCGCCAAACGGGGGTTACAGGAAATTTCGCAACTTTGCATTGACTTTTCTCGTAACTCGAGACCATTTTAGCTCAAACCGTGAAAAATGTCCCTCCGTCATAGTGCGAATTCTCATCCTGCCAAAAATCACGCGAATACATGGTGTAGTTTTTGAGAATTGATGTCCAAAATGGTTTTTTGGCCAAATCTCTGGTTTAAAGCGACTAACTCCAGCTAATGGGCACTGATAAAATATGCAATGAAACTGTGTATCGATCGAGTATAAATAAACCGATTTCGCTGTAATTTTGAAAACTGACTCTGCAGCCATTACAAGCAATCCGATATATCGACTACATACTGCGAGAATAATGGCAAAAACTGAAAATTTCTCATCTTTTCACCTTAAAATGCTGGACTGGTCCCAGAATGTTAAAGAGCATCAAAATAATACATTTGGAAAGTTCCATCCACTTTCATAAAAATTTGAAGCCTATAGGGTCAAATTTGCACAAAGCACCTGGCTTACTTTTACTGGGGGAGGTGGGCCCCCCCCATTTGGCGACCTCCCCCCATAACCGCAAAAATTGACAAATATTACCATTTTTACCGTAAATTTCCCGTCTTCGCCTAATTTTTAACGAAATTTTCGCCATTTTAGCTTTCGCGAATAGTCTTTTTTAGCGATATTTGGCTATTTTTGTACAAAAAACTTAAAAATTTGCAATTTTTTTCAAAAATATGTTCCCCCCCCCGCTGGGCTTATTCTAGGGAATTTTTCTTTGGGTGCCCTCGGGGGGGGGGGCGAGTCATTCTTTGGGTGGACGAAAATTTTTCTAATAACATGCTAAAAATAGCGCTATTTTTATAGTAATCGCCAAAAAAGTTGTTTTTAGTGCGAAAATAACGCTTAAATAGGCAAAAATCGACTAACAATCTCCGGACAATTTGGCCTTCTGAGCGATTTTTTCAGGGCAAAAGTTGGTACCAAAAGGGACACCCACTTTTTTGGGGGGAAGGGTGTTTATGGGGAGCCCACCCCTCCCCCCACTAGAATAAGCCCAGCGGCCCCGTTTTTGGTGAGCCATGAGGGGGCAACTTTGAGCCCCCCATAAATTTTGGCGTAAAAATAAGCCAGAGCACCAGCACCTTAAATAAATTTAGCAATGCTTTCTAGCACCTGCGACACACTATTCGTGAGTAGGGATTCGGTCAATGCCACTTTTAGGATGAAATTCCTCTTATTCGAAAAGTGGAACGATAGTCAGGTCATTTCTGATTGCTCGAGTCGAGACATTTAACTAGCTTTTATTATACAGCCTTCTTTCTTGTTTCAGAGCTACCGAACTACGTCCATGGAAAAACACGTCGAAAAGAATGACGTTCCTTTGCTAAATGATTCAGCAACTTTCTCCAGTCCTACTGGGGATTTGTCCTTGCCAGAACCACAGCCGATGTCTTGTACCTCTTCTGGCCAATCAAATTCTGAGTTAAATTCTCCGTTAAGGGATACTGAAGCAGCAACAGCTACTCCATACGGTACTTGGAAGGCTGCATCTTCTGATGTTCTCTCCAAGACTCTTGCAGAGACTGGTTCACCTTCGAAAAAGTGGACACTGGACGGCAGCCGGTCACCTCCACCGTTGGCCGAAGCTGATGAAAGCTACGGCGACCCGAACAGAGTTTATTTGGACACAGAGTCGCCAGGCCGGCCCAGATGGTTCAATCCGGCACGTTCCCATCTGTTCGATCCCTGCCAGTGTGTGGACAGTTCGCCGCCTGATATGTACTTCTATTTGGACCGAATCAGATCAGGCGTCCTACAGTCACCAAACATAGCCTATTTACGTACTGGGATTAAAATCTCGTTTAAACAACACACCAATCCGTTTCCTTTAGTTGCCTTGATTTCATCAAATTGTCAGTCTGATGATTTACGGCAGCGTATTTTCAGTAAAGCCTTGATGGAGGTATTGATTATGTTTTGTTCAGTTGTTCTTTTTGCTGTTTGTCAGATCGACTATGTACTGTCCAACTAAATTGAGAATTGTTGTTTTGGGTCTTGTCTCCATTACCCCCACCCCTCAAATTCTTAAAATTTGACCAATGGAGCTAAGGCTTTGTATGTGTGTTTCCGACCATGCTGAGTTCAAAAAGGTCTTGTTTCTGTTGATAGACGATGTATATATTGTTGTAGAGGCTGAAAGAAGCTGCTCATAATTTGCATATACATTCGAAAGAATTTGATGCCTGTGTTGCTGGTCATCTGTGGCCTGCAAGTTTTGACTTTATGACAATCCTGAAAAGGCGATTTGATGAACATGAAATGGAGGAAGCGAGAGAAGAGGCTTCTACACGAGCCAATAAAGAACTGGAACGATTAAGTGCAGCTTAAGCTTAGTTACGTTGTGGTAACATTAGGGGTTTCTTATTTGTCGTCATTCCTTTTCGTCAAGTAAATTAATGCTGTTTTGTGCATTACACGAGTACGTATGATAAGCAGGCGTAGGCCATAAATGTAAATTATCCACCTAGAATCCATTTCTTTTCTGTAGTCTAGCACACTTAACTGGAGCAAAAGAGTGTATTTTGTGGAGAGTTTATTATTCAAGTTAGTCGGACAAAATGGATATATTTTCTGAAAGCTCAGAAATCAGAGATTTCAAAAATTATAATAAATTTTAACATTTTAAAATTTAAAAGTTCTAAAATTTTAAAACTAGGAAAAGAAATAATGAACGAAAATTAGTCGAGTTTGGTATCAAATTAATGGTCTCGTTCAGGAGAACGCGAATATGTATCAATTAAGCAGGTTCGGGGTTCCATACTCCGAGAAATGAAGATTACTCTGATCGCTACAAACTTGGGCTCATTTGATAGCCCTCATCGCGCTGAGTAAAGGATATATAATTGGGCCATTGCTTCAAAATGCTGCCTGCGAAAGTTAACCCTCTTTAAACCCTGAAAATGGATAGTTCGGACACTTGGAGAATTTAATCCAGGCTAGCGAAAGCTGTGAGCTCAATCAAGTCAAGTCATTTCATTTTGCATCTCACCGTCACCATTATACACAAGTATGCAAAATTGCAGTTTTATATGTTTACGCGTGCGAAAGATAAACTAATTACTAGCTAAACGAACTTCAAAAGTGGTGCCGTGTCGGTTCCTTTGAAGTTTGTATAAATTAGCTTATCTTACGACGCATGAGTAAAGATCCAATATTATTATTATCATTATTATTTGGGTTTAAAGAGGGATAACTTTCGCTGACAGCATTTTTGAGAGATGATCCAATTATACCTTTTACTCAGCATGATGAGGGCTTTCAAATGAGCCCATGTTTGTAGCGATCGAAGCCACTTTTATTTTTCGGGATATGGGTCCAAACTCCAAATCCAATTAATTGATGCATATTCGCGTTCTCCTGAAAGAGATCTTTAATCCATCATGTCTTGTGAGATGGCAAAAAAATGACACAAGGAAAAAGTGTACGACTGGCAGAATTTCTTCATGCATATACACAAATACAACAATGAGTGGTGTACCCACATGAATTTTCTAGCCCGCCTATCCCTCTCTCTTGCTGTCATTATCAGTTTTCCCCCTTGCGGAATGCTCGTCGATAATGTCTCTCTATTTTATCAAGATTGGTGCATTTCTTAGCAGACTGACATATTTCATCCAATCATAGTCTTGTTTATTGTAGTGACAACAAGAGGAACGTAGCACAGCCTCTTAACGTTGCATATTTCACGAGGTATAGAAAGGGTTAAAATTGCTATATAAAAGTTTTCATTTCACTAAATATGTATACAAAAACAAATTTACTTTAATAAAAATAACTTGAAGGTAGTGAAATGTTTGCTATTTTTAAAAATCTATTGCTTCTGAGAACACAGCCCCCCGTTCCGAAGTTAGTTCGGTTTGCTTAATCCACATTAAGTTCTGGCATCTTATAACCTGCAGCTCTGAAAGTTGTAGAAAATTCATGCAATCAATGAATACAAAACAGTAATTTTAAGCTAGATTAGGAGCATTTTTCTTGCAACCAGCAAGTTTTAGCCAATTGCGCAAAAAATTCTGGGGCAGTGCACAGAAGAGCGCAAAAGTGTCCGAGCAAAAAACACTGCTACTCAGCCATCTGTTGGAGGTATATATCGAATGGCATAACAAAGTAAACTGTTCAAAAACTTGAAATATTGACCTTTTTTTATAACTTGGAATACATGAAATTTCTGAAATTCATGAAAAAACAAATTCAGCTCAAGAATCTAGCCAAAAAAATCGGTCAGCATTTCCCGCACGGGTAGCAAAATTCGGCCGGTACCAGCGGCCGCGACCCGCACACATCTCCACGGCGGTATCGTTCCCTTAAGGGTTAACTTGTTTAATTTAGTACGTACAATGAACTAATGCTAACTTAAAGTCCATAAATTCATGAATGTTAAACATCGTGCTTCCTAAACTGCGGCCCGGCCAAAATGCCTAAAATGCGTCCTCGTGTTAGATTTTCAAAATGCATTAGAATTGGATTTTTGGGCCCCAAGAAGCCTAAACTGCGGCCCGGGGCCGCAAACTTTCTAAACTGCGGCCCAGAGTTGGAAGTGGGTTGCGGGTACCCGCGGGTCGACTTTCAGGTTAGTGGGTACCCGCCGGGTCAGAGGTGGTTAAGAGTTTTTTGTGCACACCATCTTCACGCTAAATTTTGGGCTAATTTCACCAGAAAATTTACAATTTGTTTCAAATTCAATTAAATTTCAATTCAACTTTCAACTTGTGGCTTTTTTGTATATTTTTATAACATCGCTTTTATGATAAAATTATTTATTTCTATGCTTTATTAAATCTGCAGTCATGAAGTGAAATCTCCCGGACATAGTCATTGGCAAAAATATTTTATGATCACACAAAGCCTTTAATGCTTCTGTATTGATTGACAAGCTTGAAATTTCGATATAGTTCAAAGAGTGATGATCGTTCCTAATTTTAATGGCACTAATATCTAAGTTAGTAGTGGACAGTGTTATATAAATGCTCCTGCGGCAGTTGCTACTCAACTGTAGAAATAAACAGGAATAGACTGAACTTTTACTAAATTACTACAAGAAAACAAACTATCTTCAAAAGTTTGCTTAAATACTAATTCTACTGACCAATCGAGGTCTCAACACTTTTGCGACAGCATAGCATCCTCAGAACTAACGAAAACGAAGATGAAGTCTGATGTAGGGGGACTAAGGTGCCAACCTCCGTTGGAAAAATGATGGACACGGACCCCATCAAATGGAGATCCCAAAGGTGTCCCCTGGCATCCGTCTGGTCAACGGCGTAAACGGGCTCTGTTCCCGGGGGCGTATGTCGAATTACACTGATGCCATCCAAGTGCTTAAATTATGCTACCGAGTGGTTGTTTGCCTCTTCCGGCTTTTCTGAATGATTTGCTGCTGACTTTCGAACTACGAAGACGTGTGCTGGACTTTAGATGGTTGATGTGCCTCATATAGCCAGCTAGGCTGACGAGCCCGGAAATCACAACAACAACAACAAGTCTGATGTAGTTACCTGTGAACGCCAAATTCTTGTTTGAAAGTTTTAATACTTCACTATGTACATTTTTAAAGCGTTAGCTTTGCTCGATGCATGCTATAGTGCTTAAATATGCAAAAATGTTCAATTTTAAGAAGTGGGTCAAGTGGGTCGACGAAATCTCAGTGGGTCGCGGGTTGTCACGGTGTGATTTTTCCCCCTTGAAAATTTTCCCCCCGGAAAAGCCACACCGGTGTGGATTTTCCCCCCGGAAAAATTACACCGGTGTGAATTTTCCGGGGGGAAATTTTGCACCAATGCAAGAAATAATGTAGATTTCTGCTCATGAGTTGAGTCTGGCTCATAATCGAAGCAACTAATTATGCTTTGAAGATGGAATATGATTAGCTAAATCCGCCAAATAATTATTCATTACTTGCATTTGATAAACCCTAATGAAAAAATTCTTAAACAACTGATAACTTCTAATCTTTGGCTTCTAATATTTTATGATTTTATTTCTAATAACTTGAAATATTGGAGATTTTATATCAGAGCTCAAATCATTATGTAGGGCAAAGGTATAAATCAAAAATTTATATTTAAGTTTATTTTAGAAATTTTGTTGAATTAAATTGGAATCAAAAGTTTTAGTTTGAAAAATGAAATTTCATTTAATTGACATTAATCTAAATTTTCCACGTTTAAACATGCATTTTGTAAGCTTTCCTTGCAAATTCTCCCGAAGAAAAGATTTCACCATTGACCTGTGGTTAAACTCTGAGACTAAAATTTCCAAAATTTCAGTTGTTTTTAGTTTTTTATTTTTTACTTATATATAACATAAGAAATTAAAAACATAGTAAGATTAGAAGTTAGCACTGGCTTAATTGAACTTAAATTCTTTATTAGCCTTTATCGAATACATTGACTGCGGAATATGATTATATATCTATGAAATAAACAAAAACTAAATTTTCATTTGACCCTGTATCTTTTCCTGGTTAACGGTTCTTTTTTTTTTTTGGCTTGGACCCAACCACTTTGTAGGCACACAGCGTGGCCCGTCAGTGGTGCTCTCCGCAGACCGCAGTCAAGAAGCGGAGAGACGAAGATCACGGACAGAAACATGATCCCCAGGCGGTGCTACCATACGGTTATTTCAGTCACGCCCAAGGCAGTTGAGATCGTTCATCCGATGACAACTGCCCCCCGCTTGGTAATAGCAACTATGATGGCTGAAAATTACGTGTGCCTGCTCGTTAGGCTTACGGACAAAACAGGCTGCAGAAATAGGAGCGGGAAGGGTGGGCGAGCTCTCATATAGGAAAGAAGGAAAATTGCGGTCTTGAAAAGCACCAATGAAATTGTTTCTGTAACGGTAATTAAGAAGTATTGCCAGTTTGATATGCTGCCTAAGCCGTAAAGCCTCAGCAGACCGGCTTTCAACAAATTTTTGGATCCAGATGTGAACAGTTGTTGTGAACACTACACCTATACCAGATTTATGATAAATAGATTCAGATGCAGAAACAGACACAGAAGGACCTTTTCCACCTTCCATGTCTATTACTGATCCCAATCCAATATCATAGTTTATAAAAATCAACAAAATCCTATAATTTATGTACACTGACGTCTTTTGCAGGAAACAATTCGCTTGAAGTTTCCCGGTCAGCTGTCTGTTTTGAAATCCTGTATCATAAAAGCTACTATACATACAATAATGCGATAGTATAACTTAGCTGCTTCCTCAATCCTCAGTAGCGCAAAAGCTACCGTTCCTTGACAGAATTCCTCCCACCAGTTATAATCTTTCCTCCGCACATTTTATGGTTTTCCCCATTAGTGCCTATGTGATTATACTTCGGAGAGTGGACCAAATTTGTCAGAGTTGCCAATGACATTAGCTACAATGGACAAGTTTTATTAGAAGAGGCAAATCTAGCACAAAAATTGGAACTGTTTTAGTCATGTATTTAAAACAAACATTTGAATTGGTTGCACTACAATTGAAAATGCAAATTTTAACGAATAAGTTCGGAATTTCCCGGGTACAAAAAGCTTTAGTAAATGAAAATAGATATCTTGCATTCGTGATGTTTACCTAATTTTAAAGTTTTGCTAATTATAAAAGCAAATAATTAATTTCGGGACGTCCGAAATTGTTTTATAAAATCAAATCTAAACTTATCTTCTAAATCACAACCACTCCTTCCCAAGTACTTGATCGGATCCGGTTAACGGTTCGGGCTCGGAAGTAAAAGTTTCCATGCTTTAATTTGGGCATATTTTAGTTCGAAATTAAATCATAAATATTAGAAACCTAAGATTAGAGTTGACATTTATTAAAAATGTTTCTTAATTAAGATATATAAAATACAGAACAAACAATAAAATGCAGAACAAACAGTTGAATAAAACAATGATTTTTCTGATTTTTCAAGAAATTTTATTCATTATGTATTTCGATTTAATTTTGTATCTCAGACATATTATAACGAATAATTATTTTGGCGGATTACGTTAATTATATTCCATCTTCAAAGTATAATTAGTTGCTTCGGTTTGATCCAAACTCAATTTATAGACTGAAATCTGCATTATTTCTTGCATTGGTGCAAAATTTCCCCCCGGAAAATTCACACCGGTGTAATTTTTCCGGGGGGAAAATCTACACCGGTGTAGTTTTTCCGGGGGGAAATTTTACACCGGGGGAAAAACTGCACCGTGACAGGGTCACGGGTCCTGGGTCGCAGGTCCGCGGGTCGCCGGTACCCACGGGTCATGAAATTGCGCCCCACTTCCAACTCTGTGCGGCCCAATCATCCTTGACCGCAAACTGCCTAAAATTGCGGTCCGAACCTTCTTTCGCAGAAAGAACCGAACCTAGCAGACATTCACCAACATAGATTGAATAAAATCAAAATGTCTACTGACTCCGGTCAATTCGTGAAAACTGTATAATCGAAAACCGTTAAACTTGGACCTTATAAAATTAAAGCAGCTTTCATTAATTGAAGGGAAGCTACTGTTGTTTATTGTTCCATTTGAAAGGAAGCTTTATTGTTCTATATGAAGGGAAGTTTTTTGTTTGTATATATGCTTCCATTAGAAGGGAAGCTTTAATTCGGTTTACATTCAGTATGCAGAATTTCACTTTGCAGAATTTCTGCAAAGTGAAAGAAGGTATTGCTTGAAAGCACCTTACTGCGGTACTGCGAAATCATTATATATCTCTGTTAAAATTGATTTTATTCTATCGATGTTGGTAAATGTCTGCTAGTCTATTTTATATAAATCCCGGGTGCTGCCTATTGCTATTGGAAGATCTTTTGTCTTGTAGACAGTAAAACATGTGAGGACGAGTGCACTTCATGCAGTTGGTTAGTATAGCTTTTGCACCAGAGGCAGTTCGGCTAGCATTTGCGGCCCAGACAGTTTGGGCTGCATTTTAGGCAGTTTGCGGCCAAACTACTGTTCGGGTCGGGCCACATTTTAGGCATTTTGCAGCCCACAGATAGTTGGGGCCGCAGGTTAGGCAATTTCCGGCCAAGAATGATTGGGCCGCAGGATAGGCAATTTGCGGCCAAGGATGATGGGCCTCAGTTCAGGAAGTTTGCGGCCGTTGGCCGCAGTTCAGGCTTGCGGCCCAAAAATCCAATTCTAGTGCATTTTGAAAATTTAACATGGGGCCGCATTTTAGGCATTTTGGCCGGGCTGCAGTTTAGGAAGCACTGAAATTCAGTAACTGAATACTTTAAAAATTCAAGATTTTTAAATTTTAACTTTTTACACATTTTTTGAAAATTTAAAGTGTTTAGCTACAATGGGTTAGAAGTATCAGTTAGTTCGATTTGTGCGTATTACCACTTGCTGTCCCTTTAATACGAGTTTGTACAGTTTCCAATTTGAGGGGGGGATAGTTTAATTGGGTCTTTTGGGGGAAATAGTTAAACAGATACGCTCTAGCAACTTTTCACCTAGTGTCGCCTAGCTGAATCCCTAAGCTATAACAAATACCTAAATAAACAAAATTTATTGATCAAACACAGAATGAGACAAGAAGAAAACTAAACAAATGCAGTGGAGGAGAGGAGAGAACACAATATGAATACAACCCACGATAACATGAAGAAGAATCACTGAACAAATACATTTCCAATTTTCATTGTAATGCGTCTACAGGAACGAAAAATCAAAGCTTCAAAGGTCAACGACCTTCGAAAGGTTTTGTAAAAAAACAGCACACATTAATTTTAAACTCCCGCAGCAAAAACTTGGTTTACATTAACATAACCCAGTTTTGACAACATTGCCATTTATAATATCACAGTCTAGTTGGTTAGACTTTCAAAACCTAGGATCAACTAAACAAAGCTGCTGCATAAAAAGCATTCTGTTATGTAAGACAAACAAAAAATTATCCTGACTCCCCAGCGAAAAATTATCCTGTCTCCCCAGCTCGTATAAGTGATAATCTCTGGCCATGGGGAACGTAATCAAGTGCTGTTCTGCCTTCCTAAAATGACAAAAAATGCCGTAAACACGAATGAATCAAGACATTTAAAAGCTTCAAAATCTCGAAAGTTGACGTATGCATAATTTACCAAAGTATCGAGCCACGAAAACTGGATGCTATCCTTGGAGAGAATACGGATTGTTAGATTTGTTGTTTCTTGCGTCAGAGACTGTGTCATGACTCATGACGTAAACTATTTTAGCGTAACCCAAATAAAATTTGTCTTAACGCAAGCCTGCTGCAGCTAGATTTCAGCTCAAACTAGAAGAAAATTTTAGTTGCCAGAAAAATGGATTTCAAACTTAGTATTTCTAAAAATTTTCTAAAGGGGGCCGCGCCCCCGAACCCCCGCCTGTCTTCTTTTTACTCATATTGCTGACTGCTACGATAGCTGATAATTAAGCTGCGCCTCCGGACCCCTGCGTTCTTACTCATATTGCTGATTGCTACGACAAATTGATATCATTTCATTTTCCTAAAACAAAAGTTCCTGCCCTTAGTCTTGCAGATTGTGGCAGAAAAACTATATAATCCATGATTTATTCCGAAAATGACTAGACCTATACCTCATAAATTAATAGCAAAAGTATGTAGTCTAAATTTGAAAAAATTCTTCAACTTCTGATGGGTCCGCGTAGGTTTTCGTAAATCTGTGAATCGTTGTATACTTTACTTTACCTTACTTAATTTTTAGTCGCTAGACCTGTGTGTTTCTAAAAAAGCGCATATAAGACGTCCTTGCATATGCAATTGAAAAAATAGTGCAGAAATAGAATAATGTTTATTAACAAATAAAACGTTTATTACAGGGAAGTAAATTTAGTTTTTGAAGCAGCGGCCGCAATTCCTGCTACAGTAAAATTTTTCCTGACGTAGCACTGACGTAAGCGTCAAACGAAAAACCCTGACAAGAGTAGTGATGAGCACTTGCATTTTTTAGGGTTTAGAAAGTGTGGGGCTTCGCCACCCCCCCCCCCCAGGGAGGGGGAAATGGGCAGGGGCGAGCCAAAGGTATAAATTTACCTATATATTTATAGAAAAAATAGCATTTTTAAGGTAAAAACGCAAAAAAGCCCTGTTTTTAAACTTGAAATGAGGTATAAGTCCATAAACTAGCTAAAAATTGTGAAAATGTTTCGACACTTGGGCGACCCCCAAAAAAGTGGCAGGGGAGGGGACGAAAAGTGGGTGGGGGCCCTACCCCCCCACTAAAAAATGCTAGGAGCACTGGGTATCAGGATAATTTTATATGCGAATTCAGATAGTAGGTATATATACTAGGGGGAAAAATGCCCTTGACGGGCAACCAACAGGTAGAATAGGGAAAGGTGTCAGGAGAAGGAAATTGGTACCTAGTTTATTTAGACGTTAAATACACGGTGCGTTATCTATAAATGAATATCGGCTGAAGCGGAAAAATGCCATTTATCAGCGACTAAAATGATAGAAACC
Organism: Trissonchulus latispiculum; assembly: GCA_030248195.1. Lineage (NCBI taxonomy): Eukaryota > Metazoa > Nematoda > Enoplea > Enoplida > Ironidae > Trissonchulus > Trissonchulus latispiculum. The sequence continues at coordinate 12,342 of JASAND010019034.1, forward strand.
AGCTGTGTTCGCCGAACAGGGAGTCTACTCGGCGACTAAAATAATATAAACCAGCTCTATTCGCCGAATAGGGAGTCTACTCGGCGACTAAAACAATCGAAAGCATCTCTGTGCGTCGAATAGGAAGTCTACTCGGCGACTAAAATAATAGAAACCAGCTCTATTCGCCGAATAGGGAGTCTACTCGGCGACTAAAACAATCGAAAGCATCTCTGTGCGTCGAATAGGAAGTCTACTCGGCGACTAAAATAATCGAAACCAGCTCTGTGCGTCGAATAGGGAATCTGGTGGGCGACTAAAATAATCGAAACCAGCTCTGTGCGTCGAATAGGGGTTCCCTCCGACCGCCCTATTCGCGCGAACTTTGAAGCTGCACTCATGCTAAATTATGGGTATAGATTATGTACACAGATGTCAAAGTTGTGGTAAGACAGCTAAACGTCCCCGGTTTGCTAAACTTAACAGTTTCGACTTCTCATCTGTTGGCGTGCTATGAGGTAAACTTGGGTGTACATTATTTCGCTTTTTGCGAACATAATATCATAATGCATGCGGGGAATCCCCTGCTCCATAAAGTGTTTTTACGCACTCAGTTTATCAAATAGCAGAAGCATCGGCCAACACAAACTAACAGTCACAAGCTGGGTGTTTGCATGGGCTCTGCTTCTACTGATAAGTCTTTATTGTATTGATTTATGAGGGTAGGAAGCAAAGTATATATATATATATATATATATATATATATATATATATGAATATATATAGGTGTATATATATATACACTGTAACTTGCTTAGATGCGTCAATGAATAAATTTCTATATATATATACATATACATATATATTTTTATGAATTGACATTTCAGTATTTCTCAAATCTGTACTTAAACTTTTAAGTTAACGAATGAAAAGTTTGAATTCATTTTGAAACGACCATCACGGTTGCATACTAAAAAAATGGCACGACAACATAATTAGCGAGACTGAGTGTCCTTTCTCCAAGTCAGTGAACACAGATGCGATTCGTGAAGCTGAAAAGTCGGCGTCTATTTCACAAAAAACTGAAAAGTTCGCGCGAATAGGGCGGTCGGAGGGAACCCCTATTCGACGCACAGAGCTGGTTTCGATTATTTTAGTCGCCCACCAGATTCCCTATTCGACGCACAGAGCTGGTTTCGATTATTTTAGTCGCCGAGTAGACTTCCTATTCGACGCACAGAGATGCTTTCGATTGTTTTAGTCGCCGAGTAGACTCCCTATTCGGCGAATAGAGCTGGTTTCTATTATTTTAGTCGCCGAGTAGACTTCCTATTCGACGCACAGAGATGCTTTCGATTGTTTTAGTCGCCGAGTAGACTCCCTATTCGGCGAATAGAGCTGGTTTATATTATTTTAGTCGCCGAGTAGACTCCCTGTTCGGCGAACACAGCTGGTTTCTATCATTTTAGTCGCTGATAAATGGCATTTTTCCGCTTCAGCCGATATTCATTTATAGATAACGCACCGTGTATTTAACGTCTAAATAAACTAGGTACCAATTTCCTTCTCCTGACACCTTTCCCTATTCTACCTGTTGGTTGCCCGTCAAGGGCATTTTTCCCCCTAGTTTCGCTTATTTTTCCGCTGCAGAGAAAATCATGTCAGAGAAGTTGCATATATACACAATGTAAGCAAAGCTAGCTACCGCAAACAGGCTGGATGAAAACGTTCTAGTTCAACTGAATGTATTTGCTGAAGCGGAAAAATGCCTGTTAATAGCCTTTTCAGAACTTTATACACGGTGCGTCATCTTAGGCTGGAAGGCCACTGTTCATGGCCTCTACAGAACATTATACACGGTGCGTCATCTTAGGCTGGAAGGCCACTGTTCATGGCCTCTACAGAACATTATACACGGAGCGTTATCTTAGGCTGGAAGGCCACTGTTCATGGCCTTTTCAGAACTTTTTACAAGGTGCGTTATCTTAGGCAGGAAGGCCACTGTTCATGGCCTTTTCAGAACTTTTTACACGGTGCGTTATCTTAGGCAGGAAGGCCACTGTTCATGGCCTTTTCATAACTTTTTACACGGTGCGTTATCTTAGGCAGGAAGGCTATTTTAAAAGCCATCCAGCACCGTAACCTTGGATATGCAGTTATATACATGACAAAAGTTGCTCTGCTCCTTTAGGGCTTTCATTTAAAACCAAATTTGACAACTTTTGGAAATTTTGATTTTTGACCAATTAGGACCCCTTGCCAGGCCGCCACAGGTCGCTAGGGACCAGTTTGGAGGGGTCCTCCAATGAGATAAAATGTTCGCCTGACCAAGGGCTGTCATTTAATACCAAACTTGGAAATTTTTTAAAATATCGATTTTTGACCAGTCCGGACCCTGGCCAGGGCGCCACAGGCCGCTGGGACCACTTTGGAAGGGTCCTCCAATGAGAAAAAATGTTCCCCTCACCAAGGGCTTTCATTTGATACCAAACTTGGCCACTTTTGGAAAAATCGATTTTTGGCCATTTTGGGCATGGTCCACGGTCCGGACCTCTGGCCAGGGCGCCACAGGGGTCCGGGCGAAACCTACTATAGTCTATGCTGTAGTGCCCCCGCACCCCACCCCAAACCCCAAATAAGAGAGACCTGCTCACTGTAGATATCTGTGTAGAAGAGGTTAAAGTTGGAGTTGCGTCACGGTAGGGCCCACCACCATCAGGGTGCCCCCCAGCCACATGGATAGGTCCTACAGCGAAACTAATGGGCCATTTAGATTCACCATATAGGGGTTCCTATTCGAATACGAAACCTCAGCCCAGCAGCTCTTATGTATAGGGCTGCCTACTCCGTAGGCCCAGACCCCCCCTTTTACACACTAACTTTTGACCCCTGGCCAGAGCGCCACAAACCACCGAGCAGCACCATCTCACTTCCCGGAGCCCTTCACCCTTGGGCCATGCCATATGAGCCATATGAGAGCCCAGCTTCCCTCGCTGCGATCTATTTCGAAGTGCAATTATTTTCGAACTTAGTTTTTTTTTCGGGGGTCACTTGGGGGGTCCCCACCGGGGGGGTGGGGCCATCTGGGGGGATCCGGGAACCGCGGAAAGTAATTTCCCCGGAATTGAGGAACTTTTTGTACAAGAAAAACTTAAAATAGTAGGGCTCTGAAGGGTCTTCCGACCTGCACCCCTGGGGGGAAAAAAAAAAAGAGGAGAAACGCGACCTGCGCGGGGGGCCAATTTTCATATCTCAAGATCTACCCGGCCGATCCGGCTGAAATTTTCACAGCATGTACCCCTGCCCACAGGCTCTTCACACACCCAGTTTGAGCCCGATCGGTCCACTCCTCCGCTGGCCCCAGGCCAAACAATGTCCAGATTATACACATTGCGTCAAATTTTCCCTATTCTAGGGGGAGCGCTAACGCGCTCCCCCTAATATCAGATTTGAGAAAAACATTTGAAAACCATGATTTTTAAACCAACCAAAGCGCAACGAAAAAGTGACAGGGAAATTGAAATGTTAACTGCCAAATTGCAAAATTTTCTTGAATTGAAGTTTTCAACAGGCGGACAACCGGGTATGAAAAAATGTCAGGTGCTCATCACTGGAGATGCACCGGGGCCAGGCCCCGGCACAGTCCTCTGTAGTCTGACTCAGACTCCAGCCTCAACCAGCCTGAACACAACTAATATATATATATATATATATATATATATATATATATATATATATATATATATATATATCTATAGATATATATATATATATATATATACATATATATATATATATATATATATATATATATATATCATAGGGGTCGCGGCAGCGACCCCTATAATATGTGTCAAAAGTCCCTGGAGACACCGTAAAATAAGCTGCGCAGAGGCTGCGCAAAATCCTGCGCAGATCCTGCGCAGATTTCATGCGCAAATTGTAGAGCACATCGAGTTTAGTATGTCTGTGAAGTTTCAGCCCCGTATCACTTACCGTTAAAAAGTTACGCCCCGGACCGGTTATGGCGGCGATGTTTTTTTTTCCGGTTTCTCCTATTTAATGGTCGTATTGTCCTGATTTTCCGCCTCTTTCACGTAATCTGCAGCGGAGGCCGGACCTAAAGGGGTATAGGGTCTGGTAGTACCCCATGCGCCATTTAAGAATCGCTACTTTTTTTGCGCCGCAGGTGCGCCACAGCGCCGCAGCGGCGCCGCAAAGTCGGCTCAGAGCGAAAAGTGACCATTTTTGTGGTCGCTGCGCAGCTCGAACGTTAGGAGCTGGAGCCGATTTCTTTTTATATTCAGAAACTACATATATTGAACTAACTAAATAGCTAAGTCTCGTTTCTCTATCACTTCCCATGCGACCACAGTGGCCGGTCAAAAATGGTGAAAATTCGAAAAATGAAAAATTGAAATTTCTCGCTGTGTATTCAACTTAGAAAGCTCAATTCTTTCATACAAAGGTTTTCTGGCACGGCGAATTGATTCCCGTAAGCAGTTTTGCCGTTGGACCCACCCATTTTGCTGGGCTTGTTCCACTTTGCTGTCGGGAGGGTCAAGTCGGTACCGACTTCCAAGAACACCATATGAGACTGTGCATAGCCTCTCAAAACTTTGTTCATAGGGGTTTTCTGGTGCGCCCAGCTCATTTCCGGGGTCCGTTTTGCCGTCCGACCCACCCATTTTGCTGGGCTGGTTCCACTTTGCTGTCGGGAGGGTCAAGTCGGTACCGACTTACAAGAACACCATATAGGACTGTGCATGGCCTCTCAAAACTTTGTCCACAGAGGTTTTCTGGTGCGCCCAGCTCATTCCCGGAGTCCGTTTTGCCGTCCGACCCACCCATTTTGCTGGACTGGCTCCACTTTGCCGTTTGAAGGGTAAATCGGGTAGGGGGTCAAGTGGTCAAAAATAAAATTTTTCAAAAGGGGTCAAATTTGGTATCAAATGAAAGCCCTAAGTGAGCTGAGCAACTTTTGTCATAGAACTACGTACTCAAAGTGGCTGTAGAGTGCTGTGGTGGGGTGGGGTGGGGACTTAGGCGATTTTGGGTCAAAAATAAAATTTTTCAAAAGTGGTCAAATTTGGTATCAGATGAGAGCCCTAAGTGAGCTGAGCAACTTTTGTCATAGAACTGCATACCCAAAGTGGCTGTAGAGTGCTGTGGTGGGGGGGGGTGGGGACTTAGGCGATTTTGGGTCAAAAATAAAATTTTTCAAAAGTGGTCAAATTTGGTATCAGATGAGAGCCCTAAGTGAGCTGAGCAACTTTTGTCATAGAACTGCATACCCAAAGTGGCTGTAGAGTGCTGTGGTGGGGTGGGGTGGGGACTTAGGCGATTTTGGGTCAAAAATAAAATTTTTCAAAAGTGGTCAAATTTGGTATCAGATGAGAGCCCTAAGTGAGCTGAGCAACTTTCGTCATAGAAGTGCCTGCTCAAAGTGACTGTAGTGGGCCGTGGTGGGGACTTAGGCGATTTTGGGTCAAAACTGAAATTTTTCAAAAGCGGTCTAAATTGGTGTCAAATGAAAGCACGAAGCGAACTAAATAACTTTCGCAATAGAACCGCCCACCCAAACTTTATATGTCTTTACTATGACTTGACTATTACTGTCTCAACCGGAATTGATAGACACAGGCCAACACACATATTATCCCCTTTTTGTGCGGAGCATTTTTGTTACTTGTATATATATATATATATATATATATTTATACAACTCATTCTCTCTTTTCCTATGTTAATTGCGTGCGTATATATAGCTGAGTGCACGCTACAGAGAGCTTTGTTGACCTTCTGTATCGTGCACCGTGCGGATAAGTTACTTATACGCACGGTGCACGCTGGGAGGCCTGGACCTAAATTAATTTGCTGCGCCATGCAGAAAAATGCATAGCGCAGCAGTGTGTGCAGCTGAGCTCCAACCTAGACAGCTCAGATGCACACCAAAAAAAGGCCTCCCAGCCGCGCCAAATTTACTGCCAGATGACATAGAAAATTGCTTCAATTTATGCTCTCAGCTGCAGCATCAGAGAATCAAGTTTCATTAGTTTAGTGGCAAGCTTCATTTTTAGCTAGTTTCGTTGTATAAGTACTTTACAACACGACATTGCTTGCATTCAGAGATTAATGCAGCGTCGCACGGGAAGCCCTCGTGCGTGGCACTCGTGCGCTTCGCGCACTCGTGCCACACACTCGGAGCTTCCCGTACGGCGTGCGTATAAATCTCTGAATGCACGCAGAGCCGTGCTATAAAGTATACATATATACGTATATATATATATACGTATATATATATATATATATATATATATGTGTGTGTGTGGCGTGTGTGTGTGACATAACTGATTTTCATGACATTCTAAAATTTTTAAATACTGAGCTACAGCCTTTAAGGCCCCGCCCCTGTATGGGCGGCAATATTCTACCTTGTTTAATTTATCCAAATAAGCTCCCTTTCTTGCCAGCATCAATGCCTCGTCAAAACGTTGTTCTTCACAAGCCAGATGCCTAAATTATCCAAATTGCCAGTTAAAATCACGTAAAATGTCGCCATGATAATGAGTTGCACAGCAAGCAATAAAAACGATGAACGTACCTATCTAAAGGATCAACGAATCGGCGGCTATTACGACTTTTATTCATAAAATATCTAATTATAAATGAGCAAAAACTGCACCCTACAGATTTCAGTCAGAATCAGAATCTGAGAGACGTGAAAGAGAATCACGAACGGCTTTCTCACAAAAAATTGAGAATATCGCTCTTCTACAAACCAAGCAACTAACACAAACAATAAATCAGGAAACTTACAGTACAATTCTAAACAGAGTTTAGCTTACGCTAAGTTAGTTACGAAAAACGAACAACGGAAAAACTGACGAACTTTATATATTTCTCTAATGCAGCTGCTAATTCCAAAATTGCAGGCATTGCTTTTCAATAACAAATTCACGGAGACCAAAATTAACACTTTCTTTACGACTGTACTGTAGAATAAACTACCCTCAAAATTACTACAATATAAACTCACAGGGGAGTATTGCCCTCTGAATCGCCAATGTTAATGTCAACTCCTTGACGATTGAGTAGAAGACGAAGAGATTTGCCATTTCCCTTGGACGCAGCCCGATGGACAGGCGTACTCCCATACTTATCACGCGCATTCACTTCCGCATCATTTGCTAACAGTAAAGCCACAATCTAAAAGGCAAAAACTTAAAAGTGAGATCAGCAGATCTCCGCCGCTGGGACCTGAAGTGCCGGCGAGGAAACTTTAAGGTGACTAGCTTTACACTGATCCTGATACTTTCCCCTTAGTTTGTAGTACCCATTTACCTACCCAATAGAGATAGTTGACTTCCTAGAGTCCACAGCAAACCGATAGGTGCTTAAATCCATTGTTATCAGCCAAAAACGGACATGCTGAAAATGAAGAAGACTCCGAAAATATAGACCAAACATATTCTCACCATACATTTACACGGGGTCTCGAATTCCAGGGGCGGTCTACCCCTGAAAATTATAAAATTTGAAGGGTGTCTATCCAAAATCAACAAAAAAATTGCGACTCTTTTACATTGTTGACCAAAATAGTAAAAATAGACTTTTAGCGAGTTTTAAGAATTTTAAACAATGGCTAAAATTTGCCATAAAAATGTGCAAGTGCTTAAAGGGTAATGGCTTAAAAATTGAAAATTGTGTGCAGCGGAACTTCTTGCAACCGGAGAGGAAGAGAGCGCTGTAGGTAAAATTATGCTGCCAACTAGAAAAAGCCATGGAAATCCTAAGGGAAGTACACGGCTAATACGCATGCAAACTGAACTAGCATATATACCTCAGCATGATCCTTTGAAGCGGCATAATGCAGAGGTGTCTGTAGATTTATATTACGATGGCTGACATTCGCTCCACATCCTAACAACAATCTGACTAAATCGACGTGACCGGCTGACGAAGCAATCATTAGCGGAGTCCATCCCATCTACAGAAATAGAAACATGGCTGTCTCAGGGAGATGACCAAACAGACGCTTGGTCAAGTCCCTAACAATTTTAGACACTTGACTATGCAGAAAACTGAACTTTGATTAAACAGATCCATTTACCTAGGGAAATGGGAAAGCGTCTACATTTGCGTAACAATCAATTAGACACTTCACGAAACTTGTAACATTATACTGTTTCTGTTTCATAATAATAATATGTTTCATAGCACTACCGCAGTAAGATAACATGTCATCTAATTTTACAATTACTACGTATTTCCTTTTGGTTTCATTTTCCTTGCAAACAGTGTGCCCAACTCACTAAAAATTGCCATCAAAGCATAAACAACAAGGACTGTACGTACATAATCACAGTTGTTGTGATTACGCAGTGGCGAACCAGCTCAAATTCAAATTTGTAAAATTATTAAATAGCAAGCTTAACGAACAAATCGCCCGAAATATAAAAGAAAAGATCAGGCCGTTCTGACTCGCATAGAAGCATAATAGCCACAAACCGTGACATATTATATCCTGTGAGTTTGTGCTGCTATGATCGTCACATGAGTTCAGGGCGGACTTTGAAATGCTGGTATCCTTTTGTGCAGTGTTTCGAGGTGATCTTTTAAAACGCTATAACTTTCGCAATTTTGGCAGATGGAAATAGCTTTATACATCATTATAAAGCTTATAATCAGGACATTCACATGAGTTTACGAAACTAAAGTCTGACCAAAAAATGTAGGGAGCGAAATTGTTTTGTTTATACTGAATTACTGTTACATTTTTGCTGCAGCAATGTATATATTTTCTTAACCGTCATGGCATAAGCTTTCTTTTGGTTGAAAAAATTTTTTTAAAAATTAAAATTCATCAAAAGAAGCCGATTTTTTAGGTTTTGAAAGATCAGTAGAAGACAGGAACTAGCCGTTCGGTAGAAAATTAGCCCATGTCTCACACATTTTGAATCCCGAATATCAGCTGATTTCGTCAAACATTGCGATAGTTATTCAATTTTTTCGATTTTCAAAATCCTTTGATCTTTGCCGCTTTTCCAAATTTGACTGGCTATTACTCGCGACTCACTCAATGCAAAAAATTTTTAATTGGGTTTTCAGGACCGCTTACGTGCCAGCTTTCATGTGATTATGTGGTTTTTCAAAATTTGAAAATCGATTTTTTCGAAAAATACCACTTTTTGACCCAAAATTTCAACAAGGCGAATCCAGCAAAAGTGGGTAAAAATAACATTATCATAAAGTTTAGTCTGAGCTGAATCCAACGATATAAAGTTTTCGTGGCTACGGCTTAAATTGCCCCAGCAACAAATTTTTAAACAATTTCCTATTTCAGGTGATTTCTGACAAGTTGTGCTATATTGTGCATTGATTTGCCGCAAATAGTGTAAACTAGCCAAATACAGGCTAAAAAGCGAAATTGTTTAAAAATTAGTTGCGGGTGCAATAATGGATGTAGCCATGAAAACTTTATATCGTTGGATTCAGCTCAGATTAAACTTTATGATAATATTATTTTTACCCACTTTTGCTGGATTCGCCTTGTCGAAATTTTGGGTCAAAAAGTGGTATTTTTCGAAAAAGCCGATTTTTCAAATTTTGAAAAACCACATATATCACATGAAAGCTGACACGTAAACGGTCCTGAAAATCCAATTAAAAATTTTTTGCATTGAGTGAGTCGCGAGTAATAGCCAGTCAAAGTTGGAAAAGCGGCAAAGATCAAAGGTTTTTGAAAATCGAAAAAATTGAATAACTATCGCAATGTTTGACGAAATCGGCTGATATTCGGGATTCATAATGTGTGAGACATGGGCTAATTTTCTACCGAACGGCTAGTTGCTGTCTTCTACTGATCTTTCAAAACCTAAAAAATCGGCTTCTTTTGATGAATTTTAATTTTTAAAAAAATTTTTTTCAACCAAAAGAAAGTTTATGCCATGACGGTTCAGAAAATATATACATTGCTGCAGCAAAAATGTACCGGTAATTCAGTATAAACAAAACAATTTCGCTCCCTACATTTTTTGGTCAGACTTTAGCAAAATTAGCAAAAGTTTTCTGACATAACGGTTCAATTATAGACCAAACATTTTTTAACATAGATTTCTCAAAACAGTAGAATCGGCCAAAAGTTCTTTTTGTGCCACGATACGATGCCAAGGGACGGTTTTTGGACTTGACTCTGCAGGTCATAACGATAGAGAACGACCAAATGCACTGTAGCACGAAATTTCGCAACTTCGCTTTGAGTTTTCTTGCTACTCGTGACGTTTCAGCGCAAACCAAGAAAAACGTCCTTCTGTCCACTCTGTCAAAAATCTCCGGAATCCGTCCAGCAGTTTTAGAGACATTGATGTTCAAAACAAAACAATCGCTTGTCTAAATGATTTTTCGGCTAATTTCTAGCTTAGAGCTACAGCAGCAGCTAATATATAAGTCTTGATAAATTGTGCAATTAGCCTATGTATCGATTGAGTATAAATGTTCAAAATTTTCAGTGAGATTTGGCAGCAATATTGGTATTTACGTAATATCAGCAAGACGAAACAGGATAGTTTCAGGGGGAGAACTAAGTGCTCACAAAAGTTATGAAAGTTATCATATCGTCTTTAACTTATGGTCTCTCAATACATGTGTTATTCACACAGTTTTTTTGGGCAAAATGGGGGGCATTTGCCCACTCGGCAAAGTTTGCCCACTCACATTTAAATTTGCCCAGCAGTTTGCCCACTAAAAAATTGGACGACAGAGGTAAAAGAAGTGAACATTTCTATTACGGTATTTTCTAATTTTCAAAAAATCTTCACATAGTTCCTTGGTCACTGCTAAATTGTATATAATTTGATTAACCTTACTTCACTTCACTTACTGTCTATTTGTGGTACGTATGTCTCCTCGTAATGTTAGAAAATTTGTATATATATACAAGAACCAAAAATGCTCCTTCGTCGCATGTAAAATACATATGTTGTATACCATGATGTTGTATATATAGAGGTCGGGGAAAAACCAAGGTAGTCACTTTTTGGACTCTGCAGAACTACCCAGTGGAGCAATCCGGCTATAAATTATTTTCTTATCAAGCCCTGTCTAGACTGTCATTTTGGTATATAAATCGCCTCTCTATGTCCTGTCGTTAATTAGTAATTAACGATTAATTAGCTGGGGTAAAAAACCAATGGCGGGAAAAAACCAACCCCTGTATTCGGTCAGGGTAACTCATATTAGCGATTTTATGCATGCAACAGGTTAAATCGGCGTCGCTGACTTCATATCTGCACTTAGTTTTGCGATATTCCGTATAATAAGTGAGAAAATAAAACATCAATATTTGCAGCATCAACTGGCTAGGTTTCATCAAATTTGCCAATTTCTATGTTAAAATGCACAAATTTGTAAATCATTCGAAATTCGATGAAATAAATTAAAATAAACGTTGTTTCAGTGTTTTTTCGCGTATTTCTTTGTCCCAGAGTACTTTTTGGCAGCTTTAGCTGAGCCAAACAGCAGATCCGCCGAAATGAGGTTTTTACCGGCTAGTACAAAATTGCAAGTCCAAATGCAATTTTGAGCTGTTCACGTGAAAGAACGCATTAAACTTGCTATGTGGATGACTTTTGAGCAACGAAGACCATTTTTGGGAGTTTGGCAGCAAAAGCAAAAATTGGTTTTTTCCCACCCCTTGGTTTTTACCCATTTTGTAAAAATTCTGCTGGCAGCCTGCCAAGCGTCGCAGGAAGGCGAGACCGACATTTTTGGAAAGAGCACATGTTGTTCTCATAGAAACTATTAAGAGTTATTATCTAACTGCAATGGAAAATTTTTTACAGGCCTTCAAAAATAGGCAAATTTTGAATTTTTGGAGGTCAAAAATGCCAAAATTTTCAGAATGTCACAAAATGCTCAAAAGTGGTCCGATTGAGCTCAAATTTGGTGTGGTAGGTGGGATGGGCCCTACCAACTTGCATGCAAAATTTGAGCCCGCTAGCTCATCCCCATCGCCCAAACGGGGGGTTGGTTTTTTCCCCACCACT
>JASAND010019039.1:0-15054 GCA_030248195.1 Trissonchulus latispiculum
ACGGTCATTCGACCATTTTCACTCATATTATAGGGGTCGCTACCGCGACCCCTATGATACAATAAAACCATAACTGATGATACTATGCTAAGGCACACTTATAAAATACGTACGTATATACAAAAGAAGCGTACCACTTTAGGCTTAAAGGGGGGCTGGACCTCTCGGGCCTCAATCTTGACCCAGTCGATTCGACGGAAGAAGGCGTGCTCCTGGACGTCCCGACTGCCGGAGGGGCCGCACCCGAGTCGCTTGCTCGGATTCTTTTGCAGGAACTAGAAGAAATAAGAAAAAACCCACAAAAATTGAAAAAACAACACCGGCTGAGACACTGGATCTACTCTTCAGATTTACATATATGTATATATACGTATATATATATTTTTTTATTTATTTATTTATTTATTTTAACGGAACTTGGAAGAGGGAGGGGGACGGGGGAGCTACAGAAATAAACAGACTGAAGGAATAGTGCTCATAGTTTCAGTCACTCCCATCGTCCCGACATGATCATCACAAGAAATGTTACTTTAGGTTTTGCTAGCCTAACAATATAAATTTTAAAAAGCTGGCTCATTTCTTGGTCCCTCCCTCTACAGAGCTTCATGCCTTCAATTGCATGTTTACTAAATGTTAAGCATGAAAACGAAGATTTTGGAAGTATATTAAAATAATTTATTTTTAACATTTTCAGAAACCAATATACGTATATTGCTCTGCTAGAAATGACTGTCAGATAGTTGCAAAGTATATTATGCACCTAACTTATACTTCTATTTATGAAACAATTACAGTTACAAATTTTCCTTCATGTTTAACGCTTTCACGCCTGAATTTTATTCGAACCATTGACGGAAAAAGCTGATTTCATATTTTTGAGCTCTGCTTCTACTGAAAATTTCGACCCAGTGAAGGTCTCTCTACCTCCCTCCGCAAGTTTGATTCACATCTCTACTCTTGGTTCCAAGCCAAGCAGGACATGGAAAAATCTGACACCTTTTCAGGGCCCGCAAAGAAAAGTCCAAGTCCAAGTGGAGAGTCAGTGCGGCTCACTAGCAAGCAGTCAACCACTGCAGGTGTAACAGGCCTAGTTCAGACATGTGCAAGAAACCCGCCCAAATTTCAGATGACACCGATAAGAGAGCAGACTAATAAGCAAAAATTGTCAAAATTAATTCTTGCGTTTCCAGGGAAAGATTCAGTTGGAGGGGAGGGGAGGGGGGGGGGGGGTGAGGGAACAGTGTAAACGTACGCCTTTGCAGATGGAGACGGCCTCCTTGCTCATGGCCTTGGGGTAGGAGACGTTGTGCTCCGTGATGGCCGTGAACAGCTCGTCCTCGTCCTCCCCGTCGAACGGAGGCTGCAACACAACACACCAACAAATGTACACATTCCTGGAAAACTGGGGACGAGAAATCCTCAAAACGGTCAACAGTACTCTACACTACAATACTAAATTATGTTACATTGTATATAGAGCTTTCAAGTTCCTAATACGTATGTACACATCCCTTCGTTCACTGGTCACCTAAGCTAGTCTCTTTCTTCATTCAATAGTCCGCTTTTATATTATCATACTTGATTTTCGGTTTTCTATTTCTGGAGATCCGTCCTACCTGGCCAGCCAGCATCTCAAATAACAGCACTCCATAGGCCCACCAATCCACGGACTTATCGTAAGGCTGATACAGAATAATCTGCCAAAACAATACACGAGTTATAAACGACAAATTCATAATGTAAGTGAACAACAAAAAAAGAACTCGAATACTTTGGCTACAAGCCCACCCTCAACACCCTCTTAAAATGGAAAATACTGAAAATGCGGGAATTTTTTACCGGAACTCACTCCGCTTTTGGGTTCTCCCCCCAAAATCCTATTCCATCCCAACTGTTGTGGGCTTCCAGACCAGGAGGTATGCATAACAACAAGCACAAATGTAAAACAATTCTGCAGACGGCCAAAATGGAAGAAGTGCAAGTTGCTAAGCTAGGTGCAAGAAGTAATTGCTGCAAAATATGTACACCAAAAAATTGTGAAGATTTAAAACGTTTTGAAAATGACCTCCAATGAAACTAAAAATAGCCGTCCCACACCAAGCAACTTTTCATTTTCCAACAATTCTACTATCCACTACTCACACTAAAGTACAACTACAGACACAGTAGTCAACATCAACGACTTGTTTTCTGTGCACACGTGCAAAATTATTCGTACTTAGCAGTCAAACAAAAGAACTCAAGAGCAAAATAACAACTGCGCCAGCAACATACCATACCTCAGGGCTGAAACAAAACAAGAAAAGGCAATTAAGATGAAGCAAATCAGACAAAATGTAAAAAAGATCACATCGCTACGACGAAAACAGAGTGGAACAACACAATGTCCACAATTTCGGTTATCAGCTGGTTATACTACCAAAATAGTTCCTCTATATGCAATTCCTCTATATTATAGCAGGGTATTTTTTACAGGAGGGGGGGCGGGGGGCCCCCCGAAATTGACCTCCCCCCCCGAAAATGCCTTCTCCCCCCGAAATCGCCCCCCCCCGGGATTTTGGTCTGCCCCCTTACTGAGGTCTACATTTTTTCCAAAAATGATCAAATTTTCAAAAATTTTCCGGCGTCGCCGGAGATTTTTTTGTACAAATGGCTATTATACCTTAAATCCTGGCATTTTTGAGAACTTTTTGTGTTTCACCATGCAAAATACGCCAAAAAATACCATTTTTGACTCATTTTTGCAAAAAAATCTCCCCCCCCCCCCGGGCCCGGGAGGGGGGGCCCCGGAAGCCCCCCCCCTCCCCGGAAAAAATCCCTAAAAAATGCCCTGTTATAGTATGGTGGTGGACCGCTTTCCCTTCAATAACACTTTCTCACCTGTTTTTTGGCGAAAAAACTGCGAAATTGAGCAGTTTTTAAAAAAATTCTGCCTGTGTAAAGTTCCGGAAAAATTTGAGTGGAATTTTTCAGTTATCTCATATGATAATTGCACGTGTTTCAGATACTTTTTGCAGAAAACTTCTACTGCAAATATGCTTTCATATTGCATTTATATGCTTTCCCTCTCGCCGCAATGCAGCGACAAGAAATTAGACGAAATACAAGAAATGACAGAGGTCCAAGAATTTTGCGCCTCTGGCGAATATACTCCAGAAACCAAAAGTGCATCTAAGAGCAGTTTCTGGACAAAACTAGGCTAAAAATAATGCCGAAAAACTCTTCCACTTATCCCCCAAAATGTACTTCAAGCATACAACATCCAAATTGTGCATTCTAATTATATTATGTGCTGAAGCTCGAAAACACACTCTCCAGTTCAGTAGTTCGAAGGAGTGCCTAGTTTCAGTTACAGTCAGCAGATGAGAAGTAAACCACAAGAGTTAGGAAGAAGGGATTCAGGAAAATTACACACGACAGTTTTTATTTATTTATTTATTTATTTATTCGCCTGCACAAGGAAAAGAAATTAACGAAAAATGGTTAGATTAGAAAACAAGCGTTAATCGCCAAATACATTTGGTACATTACTTTTTTCCTCTTGCGCTAGGTGTAGGCTGGGCTCACCCCAATGAAGGAGAGGGCGCTTCCCTCTTCACCTTTGGTGTTCCCCACTCTGCCACCTATCGTCTGGGCTTCCCCCTCTCTGGGCAATTGAAATTGCCAAATTTTAAGGATTTTTGATTTAAAATTTTGTATTTTCGCCAGAATGTTTTGGGAGTAACTCGTCTATTTTGATTCGGAACATTGTGTTTTGACTACTTCAATAGCAGAATATCAGATATCGATTAGATTATATAGATACATAGCCCAGATTCGAAGTAATTATTGCTTGATTTGGTGGGCTATTATGCAGATATGCGAGTAGGTTTACAATCAATTATATCTGTTCAAAAAGGCTAACCCAAAGGTCAGAAGTTAATTTGCCCCGCCGTACCTGGTTTTCATTTAAATTTCTAAAAACAGCAGATCGCACAATTTCTTACGCAATGTAGTCGGGCGTTCCACAAAAGGTCTTGGTCGTTTTACCAGGAAGCATTCCCTCCTTGCACATACCAAAATCTGAAAAATCCCAGAATAATGACGCAAGCACGCAAAACCGCTAGCACCCCAGTGTTTTATAATATGCGCTAATTTGACTAACATCCCCATAAATTCATGACTGTCATATTCGAATACTCAAATTTCTCAAAATTTCTTGAAAGTCAGGCGAACCTCAAATTCGAGGTTTGATGAGACGGGGCTCCGTAGCTAGTTCCTTCAAATACCGAGTATAACACCTATAATTGTGCAGGGCTGTAGCCGTAAATAATAGTAAACATCATAAACAGGGATACAGTACATTTCACGGAAAGCAGAACTGGAGTCGCAATTTCAAAATCCTACGTACTTTCAGGTACTCTCGTACTAACGAATAAAACCAAGAAAGCTCCCACCTACCAGTTATTTTAATGTGGCCGTCACGGTCCAACATAACATTGTCCAGTTTCAGATCCCTAAACAGATGAGAACAGCAGGTAGCTGCACAAAACTTACATAGTAAACAAAAATAGTAGTAGGGCAGCCACAAGAAGTCAAAACAGCCACAAGTCCACGGATCCCGGAGGATACGATGATATCACAGTTAGAGAAATAAGATATTCATCAAAACCTAACCGTTTCCAGCGTGAGCTTTTCGCAGTTTCAGCAGCGCTCAGCGAGCCAATTTATGTTTTTGGCTGCCATTTTTCACTAACAGAAACAGCACAAAGAGAGATGGGGGTCATCGTCAGTCGATAGAGAAAAAAGTTTCTTTTGAATTCCAGCATTTAAGGGTCTCCGACGCACTGAACAAGTTAGTAAACAATGGTAGCAAATGAGCAAAAAATGCCCAAAAGATAAAGCATGTCAACTGCCATGCTAAATGCCATACCGATAAATAATTCCTTTACAGTGAAGAAACAGCAAGCCAACGGCAATTTCAGCTGAATAAAACCTAAAAGGACAAAACTGGCATCAGCAAAAAGACCTATATGAACATGAGTAAGTATTACCAAGAGTACATAATAAAGAGTATGAAACTCTTACACTAGCATGTAGAAATCATGCTAGGTATGCTCGGTTCATTAACTCGGGACCCCCCCCGTAACTTCCGGGGGGGTCCCACTTTGCACTAATACACGCTGTCATATAAGCGTGTGTCTGCTCGCTGATTGGCCCACTAGCCTAAGGCTTACTTTAAATAATTTTTTAGTAATTTTAATTAATTAATTATAACTTTAATTAGTTTAGTACAATCAAAATACTAATTCGACAACTTTGATGCATTTCGACGGCCTAGAGTGAAAACCTCTTAACTTGCACATATCGATTTTTGGCACCAATGGATAGAGACACTCTTTACGCACCTTGTGTGAAAAACTCGCATCTCTCTAAGCCTTCTGGCGAGCTGGAAAATTCAAAAACTATTTAGACGTTTGTCATTTTGCGATATCCTTTCTGGAAGAAAAACACCTATCTAGTAGAAGATTTGGTTTGGAACCTATTCACTTTTGAATATTTCATAGTGTGAAAACCTCCTGTGTTACGCAAATCATACTGTTGTATGTAAATTAGTTATGCACATAAAGAATCCTTGGTTTGTATATTTATATTTTCTTTGCCTAAAAGAGGATGGCCCAAAGGTCTTGGACTAGTGCAAATCGTCTAAAACGTGTTGTTTCCAATTTTTGGAACCAAAGACTATGCTGCTGCTCTACCTCAGAATTCCAACAAACCTTGATTCCTGAAACCGGTCGGTTGCAGAAAAACACATCCCCTGCCTCTCCAAATCTTCAGATCGCCTGTCCGACCGTCTCCGGATACGAAAACTGTTCCTGGGGACATCTCTTGAGGCTAATTGATCGATTCTATGGAACTTGAGGATCAGAACCTTACAGATGACGACGGACGAATGTTTGGATGCCCGACCATCCTGTTGTCTCACTTTAGCATGAACACTAAATAGCAGTCGCCAGCCTGGTCAGGTCAGCCAACCTTCCAGCGAATCTGATCCCAACTATGAGTTATCTGACTCCATCTTCGGATTCTGCCGACTAACAGCATGATCGCGCGTCCGACGAAGCTACCGACGACGAACTGCCCCCGAAACAAATAAGCGTATAATGGCAGCGATTGACGGAGCTATCCGTACCAATGCTGATGCTATTACGCCTTAGGCTCCACCCCAGTTTTCGGATTCAGACTTTTTGCCCGAAGAACTGCTGGCGCCTCAGCATTTTGCCCGAAGAACTGCTGGCGCCTCAGCATTGCTGTTCCAAGCATGCAGTTCAAGTGGGTCCTCATCTGAGCCTGAAGCCAAAACCAGAAAAGGAAGAAGCGTCCTGGCCCAACAAATGGGTTGCGGCCAAACGTCGACTAGCCTGTCAAAGAGGACCAGCCTACGGAAAGCTGCGACCGCACAGGATTTCAAACGGGTCCACTGCGCGTGCATGTTGAAATGCAAGAAAATTGCTGACAATGTTGTGTAACAGGTGTTCAATCAGTAGTTTTTTAGCAACGGACGAAGAAGAGGAAACCCCATTACCTTTCCCATCACACTGAGGTGGTCCAGAGAAACGAGGCAGAGCTACGAGCTGCCGTATCAATACCATTAGGTATTATTTTACAACAGAAGGTGAAATGCGCCATGTTTCTTCTCTGTCAACGATGCCACCTCACTATTGTCGTAAGGATACATCTAAAAAGTAGAGATGCATCGGGGCCTGGCCCCGGCCCCGGTAGTCAGGCCCCGTAGCATCCTTACTCGAAAGTACGTATCTCCAGTCTGGTCTGACCATGCCTGTCCTCTACCTGGACAATGTGGACCGGATCGCCCTGACGGACACAGGGGCAGAAGATAAGTTGTCTTATTTTCGGCAGACCTTTAAACACCAAATTAAGGTATGGATTTTCTCTTCCAATCAAGGATAAATGTCATCGATGACACTCGTTTCAAGTTTTTTAGCCAGCGTAGAAAGACGAGCTCCAGCAGGAACACCAAAACCGCGTCAGACGGTGCCGACAAGCTTTCGCCCTCAGGAAAATGGATAAGGAATAGTCGGCCGGCCGCCGTCTCAACCTTCCAGGTTGCAACATCAATGGGTCTGCCTGCAGCATGTACTACAGGCGAAAGTTATCCACCTACAACTTTACACTATGGAGCCTGGTTACAAAGACTGTAACCTTCTACACGTTGCTGGAAGCCATCGGTAAAAAGGCTCCGCTGGAAGTTCCACACGTCTGTGGAAGTTTCTGTCCGATCTGCTACCTGAAACCAAGCGAGTCGTCCTCTACAGTGACACTGTTGGCGGTACGATTCAAAATCAAACTGTCACTGCTATGTTCATTCATACACTACTTGACTACAACGGACTCGCATCCTGACCGTGATTGTTTGCTGCATTATACATCACACTGTATTATACATCACACTGTGATGATCATCATCCGAATGTGCAAAGTGTTCGCCAGGAAACCAATCCCGTAAGGTTGGTTAAACTCAACCAAGTTGCCAAAAGGAGTCTCACGACGGATGATGTCTCCTCCTTTTTGAGAAAAGTGCTTCGAAACATTCCATATCTGGCGGCTAGACCGAGGAGTAACACACAGCACAAGTCTTCAATGCAAAAACAAGGGAAATGACAACATTTACACCAGAGTGAGACGAACTCTAAGTGTGCTGTTCAAATGATATTTATATATGTATAAAAGCCTAATAAGGGTGGAAACACAGCGACTGAGTTCGCGCTGTCTTCCCGGTCCTTCTTCAGAATCAACATCGTTATAACCCGCAAGAAGGCAGATTGAAAATAAATTCATGGAAAGCGGTAGCCCCCCCATGCTGTAAAAGGTAAAAAGGTAAAGGTTTACCCCAGGAGATATCTCCGTCCTGTCACAGGACATGGGGTGCCGGTGCTCATCCACATCAGTTTCACCTCAAATGATGACTGCATCCGTGGAAGGGGGACGGGCCCTTCTACACAAACTCCTGTTACCTTCCCACCGTAGTGGTACCCATTTTCCGACCAGTTAAGGATGAAAAGCTGGGCTGGCTAGAGTCGGGAAAGCGTTTGTGGCCTCAGGGGATCGAACCACCGACCGTAAAATCGGAAGTTCTTACCAGTGCCTGAGACCACTCGGCCATCCCGACTCGAATGCCGTGGTGGAGAAAAAAACTGGTGTAGTTGATATCTATTCCCCATCCGTATGTTTATGCTATGAATGGTTCTGAAAAACGTTTCTGATACTGATAAAACTGGACTGAATCGTCATTGTTGTGAGAACTGAGATAGAAGTAAAAAGTTGTAAGTCCTTTTTGTGTATTCGTAGTTTTATGGGTTCGTTTGCTTGAAAACCTCTTAAGGGTATAGAGCCACAGGATTCGTAAATTGGCGAAAACCTCCCAACTGTATGCTAGAATGGTTAAGTTATCTAAGTTTGAAAAACACCTAAGTGGCACCTAACTCACAAAGGAATAAAGACAGCAATATAGCGTTGAGGGATTTTATCCGCCTAGTTAGCCTTAATACAGCTGTGAGCGTGAAATCATCTTAATTCAACAAACGGAATAGGAAAATATCAAAACGTGGACACCCAGAAATCTAACCAACCTTATTCACGCGACCGGTTTCGAGACCGGTGTGGTCCCTTCGTCAGGCGACTCCTGGCTATTACTCGCTGCAAACGTTCCTGGGGGGCTATAGGATTCCTTATTCGAATGGGAGGGTAGGCGACAGGCTCGGGAGACAGGGGGGCACTCTGGGCACTTCCTGGAGGCAGGGGGGCACGTAGGGAACTGCCTGGAGGAAGGGGGCACGTAGGGAACTACCGGGAGGAAGGGGGGCACGCTGGAAGTTCCCTACGTGCCACCCTTCCTCCAGGAAGTTCCCTACGTGCCCCCCTTCCTCCAGGAAGTGCCCAGAGTGCCCCCCTGTCTCCCGAGCCTGTCGCCTACCCTCCCATTCGAATAAGGAATCCTATAGCCCCCCAGGAACGTTTGCAGCGAGTAATAGCCAGGAGTCGCCTGACGAAGGGACCACACCGGTCTCGAAACCGGTCGCGTGAATAAGGTTGGTTAGATTTCTGGGTGTCCACGTTTTGATATTTTCCTATTCTCATTGATATCTGTGTATCCCCCGTGGATCCGTGGACTGGTGTCTGTTTTGACTCTTTATTGTTCTTAATTCAACAAACGTTATACGCAACAGTTTTTGGCCTTTTTCTCGAAATTTTGGAATGCAAGTTAGGAGGTTTTCACAATCAGCCGTCGATTTTTACTGCTCTTTTTGATTGTACTAAACTAATTAAGGTTATAATTAATTAAAATAACTAATAAACTACTTACAGCAAGCCTTAGGCTAGTGGGCCAATCAGCGAGCAGACACACGCTTATATGAAAGCGTGTAATTAGTGCAAAGTGGGACCCCCCCGGAAGTTACGGGGGGGGGGGTCCCGAGTTAATGAACCGAGCATACCTAGCATGATTTCTACATGCTAGTGTAAGAGTTTCATACTCTTATATTATGTACTCTTGGTATTACTGCAGTTCCTTACTGTCTGCAACTTTCTGCTATACTATATAATTAAAACTATGAATTAATCATAATTAAAAATAATTATAATTATAATTAAAAATTAACTATAATTAAAACTATGAAAATTACTAATAAAACTTAAAATTTATGAAAATTAGTCAACCATTAATTTTTACTAAGATAAATATTATCAAAAAATGGCTCAATCCTTTTCCCCGTGCACAGGGTTAAAGCAGTTCAAGTTAACTTGCTCGCAGGCAAAACTAGTCGCAAACTACTCCTTGACCTTGAGAACAAGAAAATCCAAAGAGGACTTACACAGCTACTGGTTCCTTAAATTTGCCGACTTGCTGAATTTGATACATGAGATCGCCACCGTTCACAAATTCCATCACAAAATATAACCTATCCTGAAAAATAGACTCACAAACTGAACAAGGTACTCATCAGTTACGCTGGATTCATATCCAAAAACAAAATGGAACTCTAGAACAGACTGCATTGACTTGAACCTGGGCTTATTCTACTGGGGGGGGGGGGGGGGGGGGCCCCCCATAAACACCCTTCCCCCCCCCAAAAAATCGTTTCCCCCCCCCCAAAAATCGCCCCTCCAAAAAAAGTGGGTGCCCCTTTTGGTACCAACTTTTGCCCTGAAAAAATCGCTCAGAAGGCCAAATTTTCAAAAATTTTCCGGCTTCGCCGGAGATTTTTAGTCGATTTTTGCCTATTTAAGCTCTAAATACGCTTTTTTTTGGCGTTTGCTAGAAAAATAGCTCAATTTTTATCATGTTTTTAGAAAAATTTTGCAAAATTTTCGCCCCCCCCCCTCCAAAAATGACTCGCCCCCCGAGGGCCCCCCCCCAAGAAAAAATCCCTAGAATAAGCCCAGTGAACCCATACCCACTTTTTGTAACCATCAACATGAGACTGATATTAATAGAAAATCCTTAGGGTGCAAAAGAAAAGAGGGGATGAATCCATAAACTATTTGTTGGCAAAGAAACAGTACTCGAAATTCAGATTCACTAGAAATGTAAAATGGACCACCAAGATTAAAAACGTAGTCTAGCCTAGCTAAATATAATCTGTATTTTAATGCATTAAGGGTTCGTATGCTGGCTTATTTTTAGTCAAAAATTTATGGGGAGGCTTCATGGGCCCCCCATCGATGGGGGGGCTGACCCAAAATGGGGGTAGGGGTATATTTTGGAAAAAATTTTCGAATTTTTGCGGGTTTTTCGTGTAAAAATGTGTAAAAATCGCTAAAAAATTACTAATTTTAAGTGGTTTTTAGGCTAAAATAGTTAAAATTTAGTTAAAAATCCGGCGAAGCCGGAAAATTTTTTGAAAATTTAGGGTAAAAATGGTGAAATTTGGCAGTTTTTGGGGTTATGGGGGGAGGTCGGAATTTATGGGGAGGCATTTTCATGGGGGGGGAGGTCGCCGAATGGGGGACGCCCCCCACCCCCCCCCAGTAAAAATAAGCCAGGTATGGACTAGGTGCAAACTTGGACCTAACCCCTCCCCTAGGACTGAATTCCCCCTCACCCGTCCTGCGTAAACTTTATTGCTAGGTAGTTAGGTACCATGGTCTGGAAGCAGGAGTGTAACTGAGTGAGAAAGGGGGGCTTCTCGGGGAGGGCGAGGACGCGCTTCTCCGTCATGGTGCACTCCACGTCGTCGTCCTGGATGATCACGTCCTTCTTCAGAATCTTTATCGCAAACAGCTCCTCCGTCACCTTGTGCTCCGCCAGCAGCACCTAAAACAAACAAACACACCCGCACACAAAATATTGTTGCGCTAGACGTCAGCACACTAGGGAAATTGCTATTGTAGAATATGATGAGAGAGAGAGAGAGAGAGAGAGAGAGAGAGAGAGAGAGAGAGATTTGTAAGACTGACCTTTCCAAAGCTGCCCTTTCCTAGGACGGTGAGAAAGTTGAAATCGGAAGCACGAATGATATCCTTCTGCTGAGAGGGTCGAGGCTCAGAGAAATCGCGGGAAGGTTTGGAAATGGGAAGCTCCTGAATAAAGATAATATAATGATCAACGTTTACAAGAAATAGGTTACAGCACTGGCGCGTTAACAATAAACGAACATGGTAATAAAGAAGCACAAGAGTGTCCAGTTAAAAGCAGCCGGGAGCCAAAATCCCACATATAGCAATGCGTTCCAAACACGCATTTGTAGAACTCAAGTATGGCCTATTTGGGTTGTTAATTGTAAATTAAAACTCCACAGCGAAAACGGCTAATTTTCAAGCAAAAATGTGTATGGGCAAACACTTTTTCCGATCTTAAGTGCTTATTGTATGTCACTGATCCAAACCGAAGACACAAATACGTATATCTAAAAACTCAGAAAGAAGTCCAACAGATCAAGAGTGACTTACTCTCATTTTATCCTTCAGAATGTCGACTTCGCCCTCCTCTGGTATCCTAATATTGTAATATTCCCCTTCTTCCTGATTCAGGAGCTTAAACCAGCCCTCTAACGCTTCCTAAAACACAAAAACACAGAAACAGAAAATAGAAACAAACAGTTTTAGCGTTATCCCTGTCAGCAATTTGGAGGGCCATGACGCAAGCCTTTCAGAGTCTTCAACACTTTTCGAACTTTTCTAATCCACCGGTCGCGGTCACATCTTGCTGTCGCGTCCCACCCTGCTCAGTGCACCCACCCATATCACACAGCGCTGTCTTGTACGTACATCAGAGCAGGCTTTAATCAGTTCGGAGACACCGAAGGAAAGGGCGCCCATGAAGTCGTTCCGGGAGGTCCGATCCCAGTCCCAGACCTCGATCAGAAGTCGCTTGTCCTTGTCCACCGCGTCCAGTCGACTAAACAAAACACAATCACAGACATCACACTAGTGTTGTTCACCGGCCCAGTTTTTCGTCGGCCGGCCGGTGCCACTTTTCGCAGGCTATCCAAAATACAAATACAAATAAAAATTAAGAGATTTTTGATAGTTTTAAAGGCAGATTTTAGCAAGTTTAAGGCGATAAGCTGCAGAAACGGTCACAGGGCGGTCGGTCGCCTCACATTTGACCGGCCGGCTTGTCACCGGCGGCCGGCCTGTGTCTGACCGGCCGGCCTGTCACCGGCCGGCCTACTCTCGGCCGGCGGCCGCCGGCCAGACGGTCTAGACAGGGCCGGTGTACAATACTACATCACAAACATTTGCATCGCGGCAGGGAGTTTCAATTCAATTGCAATTCAAGGCAATTCCACAAACAAGACAGTTTTCTGGTTGTAGATGTTAGGGATGGGTTTCCGTTTTCACTTTTTAACTTGTTTGACGACCCCCCCCCCCATCCATTACTTCTCACGGGAGCCTAGGACTGTAGAACAATTAAGTGTCTAGGATCAAAATTAAATACTGCTCACAATTTTTAACTAACTTTTACACTTTTCATCTAACTTTATAAACAGAAAACAATAAATGACTATTATCATATTTTCACCTCAAAATTGAAAAATTATATAGCAAGAAATTTTGTCACTTTTCGGACCGCCAAGGCCTTTCACTTTCAAAGAAAATGACAACAAGAATCCCCCAAAAAGAGATATGAGAAAAATTAAGTTACACCCGCGTAAATTCAATCCTAAATTTTACTCTACCCCCCTCCCAATCAATACAAAGTCAAAAAGCAGTCAAAAAGCAAAGCATTCTCCCGATATGGATGGAGTCTATGTACTATTCAAAGTGTTCATTCCAGTGAGGATTGAGGGTGCCGCGGAGTGTTCGAGTCTTCTTCTTGGTGGACTGCTTCTGACCCACCGTTTCCGGGATCAGTTTCAGTTTCACGTAGGGATCGGAAAGACCGTTCGGATCCATTGGAATGAGGTTCCGAGCTTCTCGAACTAAAACATTCAATATACAAAAATAAATATACAATGCAATACAATAGTAATCAGAAAAATACAGCGTATACACGCACAAAATCTAAAATGTGAACACCAGCTACGCACATACGTCTGCGCATTAACGTGATGGGACTAGGGGCACCAAAACTGATTTACCGATCAGGAAACGGATTTCCCCAACACTCTTAGAAATGTTCCAGTATAAACTAGGTACAGGAATCACTTTTGTAGATGATAAATACAAAAGCTTTTGTAGAAAATAGGTCAAGGTGGTGATTCCTTTTGGGCATGTATTGTTGATTGACGACATAACCAAGACGAAATTTGATGAAACTTTCCAAAAAAGTTGTGTTAGCATTCTAACATCCTCCGCGCAATCCCGTTTCAAAAATTCGACGTCTCCGTTCAGGACAGTTTTTGTCGATTTCAGAGAGATAGTACGTAGCTGCATAGCTACGATTATATTCATTCGAAAGATCTCGATGAGCTCTACAATTTTGCCTCTGGAAGCAACATTCTAGCTCTTCGCCGTCGTGAGATACGTACCAATCCTCGTATTCTGGCGTCCAAAACTTGTCATTTTTGTAGAAATCAAATAAACCATTGACTCTTGAGCCATGCAACTGTATATATCTTCAAACTAAGCGCGTCAGTTTAAAGGTTTCACAGATGCCAATCTGAGGTATGGTCATCTTCCCACTGCTATCCCATAGGTTGCTATCATAAAAAATGTAGTTTTTGCATAAACACGACCAAATTTTTCCAGCGATTGTGGAGCCTAGTATGCATGCTAAAGGGTTGCCACTTAGCAGATGTGTTTTACACAAAAATACCCTCCCCGGGACCCTTTTTGCTGCCCGATTGCTGCAGAATTTTCTTTGCGTACAGATCCGAAATATTTTAGTCTTTACAGCATTGCTCAGTTAATCAAAGGCATTTTTAGTGCGTAACTGCACACATTCCACTATCACTGTCGCAATCACAGTTACACGAACGTAACATGTTAAACCTCCTACGTATAGTCATACGAATGCTACACTTTTGGGTTACAGAAACTTAGTATATATATATATATAATTTTCATCAACATAGCAGCATAAAAACTATAACATGCGGGTTTAAAAATTTGCACTCAACATTCACATCCTCCCCCAAAGCTTAATTACACCTTCTAAAGTACGTAAGTAACGCTAAACTGTAATGGACGGCTAAAAAATTCTGAACAGATACCAAACTATAAACAGTACGTATATACGTATTATACTACCTAAATTTATACGTTCGCATACAAAAGAATATACGTATGTACACATTCCATAGGCATCTACACGACAAATGACGACATATCACGTTCACATTAGTTATTTTTTAAGTAGGTAGGTGTCTAAGTTACTTAAGAATAAGAAATACATAAAAGTTTGTTAGGATACACTCAACTGAGTTGAGCTAGTGAGAGGGAGAAAGGGAGGCGGTGGACAAGAGAACCCGGTTCAAATGTCTCATTAAGTCACATCAGATCATCAAGCACAGGAGAAAGTTCAAAAGAGCATTACATATTAATGGCAACTGACAGTAGTATTTATATGATATCTGTGCGCGGAAAGTCACTTAACTAGAAATGAAGCCT
>JASAND010019040.1:0-19027 GCA_030248195.1 Trissonchulus latispiculum
TGTGCTTCGTTCAGTTACGTATTACTGGCTCGAATTTCTGATAATTAGCTACATTGCATACAATCATTGGGTAAATATGTGGTAATTATTCTGATTTCATGATAATTAGTTGCAATTTCTGATAATTAGCTTCAATTTTTGATTATTAGGTACAATTTCTGATAATTAGGTACAATTTCTGATAATTAGATAAATTTCTGATAATTAGGCACAATTTCTGATTATTAGATAAATTTATGATAATTATGTACATTTCTGATAATAAGGCTGAGTTTTTGATTATTAGGCTCAATTTCTGATAATTAGGTACATTTCTGATAATTAGCTTCCATTTTTGATAATTAGGTACATTTCCGATAATTAGGTACAATTTCTGATAATTAAGTTCATTTCCGATAATTAGGTACAATTTCCGATAATTAGGTAAATTTTTGATTATTTGGCTCAATTTCTGACAATTAGCTACATTTCTGGTAATTAGGTACAATTTTCGATAATTAGGTGAATTTTTGATAATTAGGCTCAATTTCTGATAATTAGCTACATTGCTGATAATTAGGTAAATGTATGATAATTAGGTACAGTTTATGATAATTAGGTGCAATTTCCAATAATTAGGTGAATTTTTGATAATTAAGCTCAATTTCTGATAATTAGTTACAATTTCTGGTAATTAGATAAATTTCTGATAATTAGGCACAATTTCTGATTATTAGATAAATTTATTATAATTATGTACATTTCTGATAATTAGGCTGATTTTATGATAATTAGGTACAGTTTATGATAATTAGGTACAATTTCTGATAATTAGCTTCCATTTTTGATAATTAGGTACATTTCCGATAATTAGGTACAATTTCCGATAATTAGGTAAATTTCTGATAATTAGCTTCCATTTTTAATAATTAGGTACAATTTCTGACAATTAGATAAATTTCTGATTATTTGGTACGCTGCTGATAATTAGCTTCTATTTTTGATAATTTGGTGCATTTCCGATAATTAGGTACATTTCTGGTAGGCTCAGTTTGTGATAATTAGATAAATTTTTGACAATTAAGTGCATTTCTATAATTAGGTACATTTTCTGATAATTAGGTACATTTCTGATAATTAGCTTCCATTTTTGATAATTAGGTACAATTTCTGATAATTAAGTTCATTTCCGATAATTAGGTACAATTTCCGATAATTAGGTAAATTTTTAATAATTAGGCTCATTTCTGATAATTAGCTGCATTTCTGATTATTAGGTAAATTTATGATAATTAGGTACAGTTTATGATAATTAGGTGCAATTTCTGATAATTAGCTTCAATTTTTGATTATTAGGTACAATTTCTGATAATTAGCTTCTATTTTTGATAATTTGGTACATTTCCGATCATTAGGTACATTTCTGGCAGGCTCAGTTTATGATAATTAGATAAATTTCTGGTATAATGTACATTTTTTATAATTAGGTACATTTTCTGATGATTAGGTACATTTGTGATAATTAGCTTCCATTTTTGATAATTAGGTACAATTTCTGATAATTAGTAAATTTCTGATTATTTGGTACATTGCTGATAATTAGGCACAATTTCTGATTATTGGATAATTTTTTGATTATTTGGCTCAATTTCTGACAATTAGCTACATTTCTGGTAATTAGGTACAATTTCCGGTAATTAGGTAAATTTCTGATAATTAGCTACATTTCTGATAATTAGCTTCCATTTTTGATAATTAGGTACAATTTCCGATAATTAGGTAAATTTTTGATTATTTGGCTCAATTTCTGACAATTAGCTACATTTCTGATGATTAGGTACATTTCTGATAATTAGCTTCCATTTTTGATAATAAGGCTCAATTTCTGATAATTAGCTACATTGCTAATTTTACACTGTTGGAGACCGCAAAAGTGAGCAAACTGCCCAGAAACGCCTAATATCTGTGTTTTTTTTGAACTCGTTAGTCAAGTTTAGCCAGTGGATTTGCTAAGATATCCTTTAAATAGATGTGTCAAGTAACTTTCATCTATAGTTAGTAGAAAATTTCTTATCCAAACTGCCCTTTTATGGGCAACCATTTTCAGGTGTTGGTGTCAAAAATGGATAAATACGTTTAATGTCCGATTTGGTTGAAAAGTCGGTCATAGGGTAATTCGGGGACGCAGATTCCAAATCTGCAATCGAAATGTTTCTAGTTCCCGTGGATCTCGAGTTGTGGTAAATGCTACGCTGTTGGAGTCCGCAAAAGTGAGCAAACTGCCCAGAAACGCCTAATATCTGTGTTTTAACTTGTTAGTCAATTTGAGCTGGTGGATATGCTAAGGACACCCTTTAAGAGGGTGTATCAAGCAACTTGTAGTAATCGAAAATTCCTTATCCCAAATGCCCTTTTAAGGGCAACCATTTTCAGATGTACGGGTTAAAAGCCTTTTGTCTAAAATTTGGACGAAACGTTGGACCAAGGAGTTCGAGAACGTAGATTTTATACGCACAATCAAACGTTTTAAAGAAGTTGTGGCTTTGGAGATATGACCAAGGCAGTCATGTTTAATTTACGAGAGTACTCTAAAAAAGGATTTGTGCATATTCTCCAACTTGCTTTGCAATTTGATTACGTTAGCAAGAAGAACTGTTTATTAAACTGTAAAGTGTCTTTAAGCTAAGAACTAGAAGTTTATCCCAACTGCCTTTAGAGGCAACCAGAATTCCAGAAACATTCCTTATCCCAACTGCCTTTTAAGGGCAACCATTTCAGAAACATTCCTTATCCCAACTGCCCCATTAAAAGGGCAACCATTTCCAAGAAAGTTCCTTATCCCAACTGCCATTCCAAGAGGCAACCATTTCCAGGAATATATATATATATCCCTTCAACAACTATAAAAGAGCAACAATTTCAGAAAACAAAAACAGAAAATACTCTTATCCCCCATTTGAAGAAAATGATGCCCTAGAAAATGACCTGCCTAATGAAGGAAGCGGCGGCAAACCATTCATGCCAATTTAGCTTGTTATTGTGTTGCCCACTTTTCCAAAGGACATGGCAACACTTTGTTATCGTTCTGTGCTTATTATCCGTCTGCCCCCCCCTAGATCTCGAGATTGGGAAGGGGTACAGGGGTGGTTGATACCTTATTTTGAAGCCCTTGACTAGGACATCTCCCGGAAGCAAGATGGTTCCGAAATTCCGGGTTTTGAAAATTCGGATTTTTCCGGATGGTAAGGGGGGACCAAGGCGAAATTTCAAAAATCCAAAATTTGGTCAAAAGTTTTTTGTCTCCGATTTCACTCAAAAGTCGGTCATAGGGTAACTCGGCCACGCTGATTTCGAAACTTAAATCGAAATTTCCGGAAAATTTACGGATTTCGAGATATTTGACCCGGAAAATTCCGGATTTTTAAAAATTTCTCCAAAAGTAGTCGATATGGTACTCAAATGAAAGAGCTCGGCGAGCTGAGTAATTTTTATCTTTACCATATTTTCCGGAAATGTTTCTAGCGAAAGTTATGGCCGCAGATTGGAAAATCCGGAATTTCCGGAAAAAAACCGGATTTTCAAAAATTCGTTGAAACATGGGCAATATGGTACTTAATTGAAAGCTCTTTGAGTCCTGGGACAGATTTTCTGAACAGAAACAACTTAAAAGTTATCAAGTAAAATTTATACCCAAAAGGACTGTGTTGTGGGCAACACATTCTTGCAGTAGCGCTAGTTATTATTATTATGGCGCAAAAAAAGAAACTGTATGGTTTCTTTATTTATTTATTATTCCGGTCACTGACATTTGTGTCCCCCCCCCCCTTTTTCTCGAGATTAGCTGGACCGATCGGGCTGAAATTCACCACATAGTTGTAGGGTGACCTGAAGTGCTCCCGTTTGTAAGGGCAGCCCGATATCTCCCGGATTCCGGGAATGGCGGCTCCCGGAAATTTTAAAATCGTAAGGGGGGACCAAGGGAAACGTAAAAATTTTTTGTCTCCGATTTTGCTTAAACGTTGGTCATAGGGTAAGTCGACCACGCTGATTTCGAAACTGAAATCGAAATTTCCGGAAAATTTCCGGATTTCGAGATATTCGACCCGTAAAATTCCGGATTTTGAAAAATTTCTGCAAAAGTGGCCGATATGGTACTCAAATGAAAGAGCTCGCCGAGCTGGACAACTTTCCTTCTTGCGACATTTTCCGGAAATGCGTCTAACGAAAGTTACAGCCGAAAAACTGAAAATCCGAGAATTCACGAAAACCCGGATTTTGGACTTAAAAATTTTTTGTCTCGGATTTTGCTTAAAAGTTGGTCAAAGGGTAACTCGACCACGCTAATTTCGAAACTGAAATCGAAATTTCCGGAAAATTTTCGGATTTCGAGATATTCGACCCGGAAAATTCAGGATTTTGAAAAATTTTTCCGAAAGTGGTCTATATGGTACTCAAATGAAAGAACTCGTCGAGCTGAGCAACTTTCCTTCTTGTGACATTTTCCGGAAATGCGTCCAGCGAAAATTACGGCCGAAAAACTGAAAATCCGGGAATTCCCGGAAAAACCGGAATTTTAAAAATTGTCCTTAAAGTTGTCAATATGGTACTTATTCGAAAGCTCTCAGCGAGTAGGGAAAAAGTTGTGATAGGGCCAATGTCCGAAAATGTTCCAAAACTGAGTTTTAGCCCGAGCCAATCTAAGCACAGAGGAAAAAGAGGAAAATGCGCGACAACCCGTTGATGCCGGTAGGATTTATTGTGTTGCCCACTTTTCCAAAGGAATGGGCAACACTTTGTGATCGTTCTGTGCTTATTATTATCCGTCTGTCCCCCTAGATCTCGAGATTGGGACGGGGTACCGGGTTGGTTGATACCTTATTTTGAAGCCCTTGACAAGGACATCTCCCGGAAGCAAGATGGTTCCGAAATTCCGGGTTTTGAAAATTCCAATTTTTTCGGATGGTAAGGGGAGCAAGGCGAAATTTCAAAAATCCAAAATTTGGTCAAAAATTTTTTGTCTCCGATTTCGCTCAAAAGTTGGTCATAGGACCACGCTGGTTTCGAAACTCAAATCGAAATTTCCGGAAAATTTCCGGATTTCGAGATATTCGACCCGGAAAATTCCGGATTTTGCAAAATTTCTCCAAAAGTGGTCAATATTGGGCTCAAACGAAAGAGCTCGGCGAGCTGAGTAATTTTTATCATTATATACCGGATATTTTCCGGAAATGTTTCTAGCGAAAGTTATGGCGGCAATTGAAAATGCGGAATTTCCGTAAAAAACCGGATTTTCAAAAATTCGTTGAAACATGGGCAATATGGTGCTTAATTGAAAGCTCTTTGAGTCCTGGGACAGATTTCTTGAACAGAAGCAGCTTAAAAGAGTATATAGCAAAATCTATACCCCAAAGGAATGTGTTGTGGGCAACACATTCTCGCAGTAACGCTAGTTATTATTATTATTATTCATCATCTCGTTACCACCCCCTGTCCCCCCCCCCTCTAACTTTTGCTAGGGTTGACCGATTGGGGTGAAATTTGTGGTGGGGGGTGGGGGTGGGGTGAAGTGTTGTCAGAAGCGCGGGGGGCTCCCCCGTTGCGGTATTCGAAAGTACTCGATACGGTGATGCTGCAAATGGTCAAAATTGAAAGTAACGGAAACGGACCAATATGGGACTCATTCAAAAGTTCTCAGTGAGTAGATAAAAAGTTGTAATGGCGAGGGCCGAGTCGTCAAAATGTACGAAAATTGAGTTACAGAGCTTCAAAGAGGTCAAAAATGGCCAAAACCGGCCAAAATGGGTCAAAATTGAAAGTAACGGAAACTGCCCAATATTGGTATCATTCGAAAGCTCTCGTTGAGTAGATAAAAAGTTGTAATAGGGCCAAGCCGCCAAAATGTACGAAAATTCAGTTACGGAGCTTCAAAGGGGTCAAAAATGGTCAAAATCGACCAAAATGACCAAAAATCTAAACAACTCTAAACATGGTCAATATGGTACTCTATTGAGAGCTCTCGATGCGGACTACACGAATCCGACTATACTGGGTCACAAAGGTGCCTCTTTTGGGAGATATGGCCATCTATAAACGGAAAATGCCGCGGCAACCCATTCTCGCTACTTCGCTAGTTATTATTATTGTCCACAATTTCGTGTCCCCCATGTCTATCTCGAGATTGGAAAGGGGTAGAGAGGTGGTTGATACCTCATTTTGAAGGTCTTGACTTGAACTGCTCCCGGAAGCGCGGGGAGCCCCGGGGGAGCAGAGGTGCTCCCGGAGCAGCCCCGTGAGTAAAAATGAGTAAAATAAAAAAGTTGTCCAAATGAGCTAATTTTGGTATCATTCGAAAGCTCTCGGCGAGTAATGAAAAAGTTGTAATTGGGTCAAGGCCTGAAAATGTACCTATTTTGAGTTATGAGGCGAAAAAGGGTCAAAAATGGCCAAAAACGGCCAAAACGGCCGTTTGAAGGGTTTTCCGCCTTTATCTCGAGCTAGAGTCAACTAGTTGGCCTGAAATTTTGCATGTAGGATGGCACCCGATGCGGGAAGCCCCTCCGGGCACCTGGGTACCATAGTGTCACATAATTCGCAATTACTCGATACGGTGATGCTGCAAAAAGGTCAAAATTGAAAGTTACGGAAACCCCCAATATGGGTATCATTCGAAAGCTCTCGTTGCGTAGGTAAAAAGTTGTAATAGGGGTAAAGCGTCAAAATGTAGGACAAATGAGTTACGGGGCTCCAAAGGGCTCAAAAATGGCCAGAGACGGTCAAAATGGGCCAAAATTGAAAATTGTCGGATACGGCTGATACCGGTGTCATTCGAAAGCTCTCGTTGCGTAGGTAAAAAGTTGTAATAGGGGTAATGCGTCAAAATGTAGGAAAAATGAGTTACGGGGCTCCAAAGGGGTCAAAAATGGCCAGAGACGGTCAAAATGGGCCAAAATTGAAAATTGTCAGATACGGCTGATACCGGTGTCATTCGAAAGCTCTCGTTGCGTGGATAAAAAGTTGTAATAGGGCCAAAGCGTCAAAATGTAGGAAAAATGAGTTACGTGGTTCCAAAGGGGTCAAAAATGGCCAGAAACGATCAAAATGGGCCAAAATTGAAAGTGACGGAAACCCCCCAATATGGGTATCATTCGAAAGCTCTCGTTGCGTAGGTAAAAAGTTGTAATAGGGGTAAAGCGTCAAAATATAGGACAAATGAGTTATGGGGCCCCGAATATTATAAACTCATTCTATAAGCAGAAAAATGTCGGGCGGGAACCACTTGATGCCTTTTGACTTATTATTGTGTTGCCCACCTTTCCAAAGGAAGAGGGCAACCATTACTATTGTCTGTTTATTGGGTTGTCGCATTTTTTTAAAAAAAAGACAACCCTTTGATATGGCGAAGTTTCTTTATTTATTTATTTATTTATTATTCCGGTCAACATTTGTGTCCCCCCCCTTTTTCTCGAGATTGGCTGGACCGATCGGGCTGAAATTCTTACCATAGTTGTAGGGTGACCTGAAGTGCTCCCGTTTGTAAGGGCATCCCGATATCTCCCGGATTCCGGGAATGGCGGCTCCCGGAATTTTTAAAAATGGTAAGGGGGGACCAAGGGAAACGTAAAAATTTTTTGTCTCCGATTTCGCTCAAAAGTTGGTCACAGGGTAATTCGACCGCGCTGATTTCGAAACCGAAAACGAATTTTCCGGAAAATTTACGGATTTCGAGATATTCGCCCCGGAAAATATCGGAATTTGAAAATTTTCCCCAAAAGTGGTCGATATGGAGCTCAAATGAAAGATCTCGTCGAGCTGGACAACTTTCCTTCTTGCTACATTTTCCGGAAATGCGTCTAGCGAAAGTTATAGCCGAAAACTGAAAATCCGGGAATTCACGAAAACCCGGATTTTGGACTTAAAAATTTTTTGTCTCCGATTTTGCTCAAAAGTTGGTCATAGGGTAATTCGACCACGCTGATTTCGAAACTGGAATCGAAATTTCCGGAAAGTTTACGGATTTCGAGATATTGGACCCGGAAAATTCCGGATTTTGGAAAACTTCTCCGAAAGTGGTCGACATGGTACTCAAATGAAAGAGCTCGTCGAGCTTAACAACTTTCCTTCTTGCGACATTTTCCGGAAATGCGTCCAGCGAAAGTTATGGCCGAAAAACCGAAAATCCGGGAATTCCCGGAAAAACCGAATTTCTAAGAATTATCACAAAAGTAGACTCTATGGTACTCATTCGAAAGCTCTTAGCGAGTAGGAAAAAAGTTGCAATAGCACCAAAGCCTGAAAATGTACCAAAACTGAGTTTTCGCCCTTTAGATAAGAGGAAAATGGCTGCGACAACCCGTTGATGCCGGTAGGATTTATTGGGTTGTCGCATTTTTTTTAAAAAAAAGACAACCCTTTGATATGGCTAAGTTTCTTTATTTATTTATTATTCCGGTCAACATTTGTGTCCCCCCCCTTTTTCTCGAGATTGGCTGGACCGATCGGGCTGAAATTCTCACCATAGTTGGAGGGTGACCTGAAGTGCTCCCGTTTGTGGGGTTCAGCCCGATATCTACCGAATTCCGGGAATGGCGGCTCCCGGAATTTTTAAAAATGGTAAGGGGGGACCAAGGGAAACGTAAAAA
Source organism: Trissonchulus latispiculum (assembly GCA_030248195.1). Classification (NCBI taxonomy): domain Eukaryota; kingdom Metazoa; phylum Nematoda; class Enoplea; order Enoplida; family Ironidae; genus Trissonchulus; species Trissonchulus latispiculum. The sequence continues at coordinate 8,619 of JASAND010019040.1, forward strand.
TTTTTTGTCTCCGATTTTGCTTAAAAGTTGGTCATAGGGTAATTCGACCACGCTGATTTCGAAACTGAAATCGAAATTTCCGGAAAATTTCCGGATTTCGAGATATTCGACCCGGAAAATTCCGGATTTTGAAAAATTTCTCCAAAAGTGGTCGATATGGTACTCAAATGAAAGAGCTCGCCGAGCTAAACAACTTTCCTTCTTGCGACATTTTCCGGAAATGCGTCTAGCGAAAGTTATAGCCGAAAAACTGAAAATCCGGGAATTCACGAAAACCCAGATTTTGGACTTAAAACTTTTTTGTCTCGGATTTTGCTTAAAAGTTGGTCATAGGGTAATTCGACCACGCTGATTTCGAAACTGGAATCGAAATTTCCGGAAAATTTACGGATTTCGAGATATTCGATCCGGAAAATTCCGGATTTTGAAAAAATTGCCCAAAACTAGTCAATATGGTACTCAAACGAAAGAGCTCGTCGCGCTGAGTAATTTTTATCTTTACCGTATTTTCTGAAAATGTTTCTGGCGAAAGCTATGACAGCAGATTGGAAAATCCGTAAGTTCCGGAAAAACCGGAATTTTAAAAATTATCCTAAAAGTACTTATATGGTACTTATTCGAAAGCTCTCAGCGAGTAGGGAAAAAGTTGTGATAGGGTCAAAGTCTGAAAATGTTCCAAAACTGAGTTTTAGCCCGAGCCAATATAAGCACAGAGGAATAAGAGGAAAATGCGCGACAACCCGTTGATGCCGGTAGGATTTATTATTATTATTATTATTCTTATTATTAGCAGGTGGGTGTCCCCCCCCTAGATCTCGAGATTGGGAAGGGGTACAGGGTTGGTTCATACCTCATTTTGAAGAGCGTGAAAAGAAGGTGTGCATCCGTGAATTTCATCGCTCTACTCCCACCCAGTCGACCAGGGCAGGGAATTTAATTTTTAAAAATTGATGTTGGAGACCGCAAAAGTGAGCAGACTGTCGTCACAGTGCCAGAAGGTCTAAACCTTTTTGTCTCCGATTTGGTTGAAAAGGCGGTTATAAGGTAATTCGGGGACGCAGATTCCAAATCTGCAATCGAAATTTTTCTACCTAATGAGAATCTCGAGATATGGCCAAAAGTTACACTGTTGGAGACCGCAAAAGTGAGCAAACTGCCCAGAAACACCTAATATCCGTGTTTTTTGAACTAGTTAGTCAAGATGAGCCGGCGTATTTGCTAGGACACGCCTAGAGTGGTATATCACGTAACTTTTAGCGACATGTAGTTGAAAATTGCTTATCCCAGCTGCCCTTTTATGGGCAACCATGTTCAGGCGAAGGTGTCAAAAATGGTCAAAAACTTTTTGTCTCCGATTTGGTTGAAAAGTCGGTTATAAGGTAATTCGGGGACGCAGATTCCAAATCTGCAATCGAAATTTTTCAACCTTTTGAGAATCTCTAGATATGGCCAAAAGTTACACTGTTGCAGACCGCAAAAGTGAGCAAACTGCCCAGAAACACCTAATATATGTGCTTTTTTAACTCGTTAGTCAAGTTTAGCCGGTGGATTTGCTAGGATACACTTTTAGAAAGCAGTGTCAATTATTTTTCAACGATATTTAGTCGAAAACTGCTTATCCCAACTGCCCTTTTATGGGCAACCATTTTCAGGCGAAGGTGCCAAAAATGGTCAAAAACTTTTTGTCTCCGATTTGGTTGAAAAGTTGTTTCTAGGATAACCCGGGAACGCAGAAAATATCACTTATCCCAACTGCCTTCTTAAGGGCAACCATTTGTATAACGTAGTATATATTCAAGGTGTACTTGAAAAATCACTTATCCCAACTTTCTTCTTAAAGGCAACCATTTGTATGAAGTAGTGTTAACAAAGTGTAATGGGAAAGTCACTTATCCCAACTGCCTTTTTAAGGGCAACCATTTGTATGAAGTAGTGTAAACAAAGTGTAATGGGAAAATCGCTTATCCCAACTGCCTTCTTAGGGGCAACCATTTGTATGAAGTAGTATATATTAACAAAGTATAATGGAAAAATCGCTTATCCCAACTGCCTTTTTAAGGGCAACCATTTGAATGAAGCAGTACTAACAAAGTGTAATGGGAAAATCGCTTATCCCAACTGCCTTTTTAAGGGCAACCATTTGTATGAAGAAGTATTAACAAAGTGTAATATAAAAATCACCTATCCCAACTGCCCTTTTAAGGGCAACCATTTTAGGATGAAGGTGTCGTCATTATTGTATTCGAATAAAACCAAGCATATTGCAGAAGCACGCACTTCTTGAACGAGAGGCTATCAAAGTCTTAGGAAATAAAGCTCTGACACAAATGGAATATGCAGGTGGGCAACACACTCTCGCAGTCGCTAGTTATTGGGTTGTCGCATTTTTTTTAAAAAAAAGACAACCCTTTGATATGGCTAAGTTTCTTTATTTATTTATTTATTTATTTATTTATTTATTATTCCGGTCAACATTTGTGTCCCCCCCCTTTTTCTCGAGATTGGCTGGACCGATCGGGCTGAAATTCTCACCATAGTTGTAGGGTGACCTGAAGTGCTCCCGTTTGTAAGGGCATCCCGATATCTCCCGGATTCCGGGAATGGCGAATCCCGGAATTTTAAAAATCGTAAGGGGGGACCAAGGGAAACGTAAAAATTTTTTGTCTCCGATTTTGCTTAAAAGTTGGTCACAGGGTAAGTCGACCACGCTGATTTCGAAACTGAAATCGAAATTTCCGGAAAATTTCCGGATTTCGAGATATTCGACCCGGAAAATTCCGAATTTTGAAAAATTTCTCCAAAAGTGGTCGATATGGTACTCAAATGAAAGAGCTCGCCGAGCTGAACAACTTTCCTTCTTGCGACATTTTCCGGAAATGCGTCTAGCGAAAGTTATAGCCGAAAAACTGAAAATCCGGGAATTCACGAAAACCCGGATTTTGGACTTAAAAATTTTTTGTCTCGGATTTTGCTTAAAAGTTGGTCATAGGGTAAGTCGGTGGTGCTGATTTCGAATCCGAAATTGAAATTCCCGGAAAAATCACGGATTTCGAGATATTAGGCCCGGAAAATTCCGGATTTTGAAAAATTTTTCGGAAAGTGGTCAATATGGTACTCAAATGAAAGAACTCGTCGAGCTGAGCAACTTTCCTTCTTGCGACATTTTCCGGAAATGCGTCCAGCGAAAATTACGGCCGAAAAACTGAAAATCCGGGAATTCCCGGAATAACCGGAATTTTAAAAATTGTCCTAAAAGTTGTCAATATAGTACTTATTCGAAAGCTCTCAGCGAGTAGGGAAAAAGTTGTGATAGGGCCAAAGTCTGAAAATGTTCCAAAACTGAGTTTTAGCCCGAGCCAATATAGCACAGAGGAATAAGAGGAAAAATGTGCGACAACCCGTTGATGCCGGTAGGATTTATTATTATTATTATTATTATCCGTCTGTCCCCCCCTAGATCTCGAGATTGGGAAGGGGTACAGGGGTGGTTGATACCTCATTTTGAAGCCCTTGACTAGGACATCTCCGGGAAGCAAGATGGCTCCGATACCTTCCGGATTCCGGGAATGGCGAATCCCGGAATTTTCGGTTGGTAAGGGGGGACCAAGGCGAAATTTCAAAATCCAAAATTTGGTCAAAAATTTTTTGTCTCCGATTTCGCTCAAAAGTTGGTCATAGGGTAACTCGACCACGCTGATTTCGAAACTGAAATCGAAATTTCCGGAAAATTTCCGGATTTCGAGATATTCGACCCGGAAAATTCCGGATTTTGAAAAATTTCTCCAAAAGTGGTCGATATGGTACTCAAATGAAAGAGCTCGTCGAGCTGAGTAATTTTCATCATTGCCGTATTTTCCGGAAATGCTTCTAGCGAAAGTTATGGCCGCAGATTGGAAAATCCGGAATTTCCGGAAAAACCGGATTTTCAAAAACTCGTTGAAACATGGGCAATATGGTGCTTAATTGAAAGTTCTTTGAGTCCTGGGACAGATTTCCTGAACAGAAACAGCTTAACAGGTATCTAGCAAAATCTATACCACAAAGGAACGTGTTGTGGGCAACACATTCTTGCAGTAGCGCTAGTTATTATTATTGGGTTGCCGCTTTTTACACAAAAAAGGCAACCCTTTCATCTGGGTATGTCCGTTTTTATTATTGGGTTGCCGCTTTTTCAACAAACGGCAACCCTTTAACTTGGGTATGTCCGTTATTTATTATTATTATTATTTATTTCTTGCCGTATGTGTCCCCCCCTCTAACTTTTGATTGGCTGGACCGATCCGGCTGAAATTTTCAGGGGGAGTTGGGGGTGACCTAAACTGCTCCCGGAAACGCGCGCAGTTCGGTACTTCCCGGATTCCGGAAATGGCGGTACCCGGAATTTTTTTGAATGGTAAGGGGGGACCAAGGGAAACGTAAAAATTTTTTGTCTCCGATTTTGCTCAAAAGTTGGTCGTAGGGTAATTCGACCACGCTGATTTCGAAACTGAAATTGAAATTTCCGGAAAATTTACGGATTTCGAGATATTGGACCCGGAAAATTCCGGATTTTGAAAAATTTTTTCGAAAGTGGTCGATATGGTACTCAAATGAAAGAGCTCGTCGAGCTGAACAACTTTCCTTCTTGCGACACTTCCCGGAAATGCGCCTAGCGAAAGTTATGGCCGAAAAACGGAAAATCCGGGAATTCACGAAAACACGGATTTTGGACTAAAAAATTTTTTGTCTCCGATTTTGCTCAAAAGTTGGTCATAGGACAATTCGACCATGCTGATTTCGAAACTAAAAACGAAATTTCCGGGAAATTTCCGGATTTCGAGATATGCGCTTCGGAAAATTGACTTGTTTATAAGAGGAAAAATGCCAGCGGCAACCCATTCATGCAAATAAGCTTGTTATTATTAATCTCGTTACCACCCCTGTCCCCCCCCTCTATCTCGAGATTGGGAAGGGGTAGAGAGGTGGTTGATACCTCATTTTGAAGGTCTTGACTTGAACTGCTCCCGGAAACGCGGGGAGCCCCGGGGGAGCAAGGTTGCTCCCGGAGCAGCCCCGTGAGTAAAAATGAGTAAAATAACGAAGGTGGTGGTTCTGGTTCTCTGTCAAGGCGATTCTCAAAAGCAGGTGGGTGTCCCCCCCTAGAACTCGAGATTGGGAAGGGGTACAGGGTTGGTTCATACCTCATTTTGAAGAGCGTGAAAAGAAGGTGTGCATCCGTGAATTTCATCACTCTATCTCCACCCAGTCGACCAGGGCAGGGAATTTAATTATTATTATTCTCGTGACCACCCCCTGTCCCCCCCCTCTAACTTTTGATTGGGTGGACCGATTGGGCTGAAATTTTCAGTGGAGGTTTGGGGTGGGGTGAAGTGTTGACTGAAGCGCGGACAGTCCGGTATTTCCCGGATTCCGGGAATGGCGGCTCCCGGAATTTTTTAAAATGGTAAGGGGGGACCAAGGGAAACGTAAAAATTTTTTGTCCCCGATTTCGCTTAAAAGTTGGGCATAGGGTAATTCGATAGCGCTGATTTCGAAACTGAAATCGAAATTTCCGGAAAATTGACGGATTTCGAGATATTGGACCCGGAAAATTCCGGATTTTGAAAAATTTTTCCGAAAGTGGTCGATATGGTACTTAAATGAAAGAGCTCGTCGAGCTGAGCAACTTTCCTTCTTGCGACATTTTCCGGAAATGCGCCTACCGAAAGTTACAGCCGAAAAACTGAAAATCCGGGAATTCACGAAAACCCGGATTTTAAAAAATTTCTTCAAATGTGGTCAATATGGTACTCAAATGAAAGAGCTCGTCGAGCTGAACAACGTTTCTGCTTACGGCATTTTTGGGAAATGCGTGTAGCGAAAATTACGACCAAAATACTGTTGCATTCTTCTGAAAATCCGCCCCCCCAAAGGGAAAATGCCGCGGCAACCCATTCTCGCTACTTCGCTAGTTATTATTATTATCCGTCTGTCCCCCCCCTAGATCTCGAGATTGGGAAGGGGTACAGGGGTGGTTGATACCTTATTTTGAAGCCCTTGACTAGGACATCTCCGGGAAGCAAGATGGCTCCGAAACCTTCCGGATTCCGGGAATGGCGAATCCCGGAATTTTTCGGTTGGTAAGGGGGGACCAAGGCGAAATTTCAAAATCCAAAATTTGGTCAAAAGTTTTTTGTCTCCGATTTCGCTCAAAAGTTGGTCATAGGGTAACTCGACCACGCTGATTTCGAAACTGAAATCGAAATTTTCGGAAAATTTCCGGATTTCGAGATATTCGACCCGGAAAATTCCGGATTTTGAAAAATTTCTCCAAAAGTGGTCGATATGGTACTCAAATGATAGAGCTCGTCGAGCTGAACAACTTTCCTTCTTGCAACATTTTTCGGAAATGCGTCTAGCGAAAGTTATGTCCGAATAACTGAAAATCCGGGAATTCACGAAAATCCGGATTTTGGGTCGAAAAATTTTTTGTCTCCGATTTCACTCAAAAGTTGGTCATAGGGTAACTCGACCGCGCTGATTTCGAAACTAAAACCGAAATTTCCCGAAAATTTACGGATTTCGAGATATTCGTTCCGGAAAATTCCGGATTTTGAAAAATGTCTTCAAAAGTGGTCGATATGGTACTCAAATGAAAGAGCTCGTCGAGCTGAACAACTTTCCTTCTTGCAACATTTTTCGGAAATGCGTCTAGCGAAAGTTATGGCAGAAAAATAAACAGAAAAATCTGTTGTGGGCAACACATTCTTGCAGTAGCGCTAGTTTTTCTTCTTATTGTTCACATTTTCGTGTCCCCCCTGTCTATCTCGAGATTGGGAAGGGGTAGAGAGGTGGTTGATACCTCATTTTGAAGGTCTTGACTTGAACTGCTCCCGGAAGCGCGGGGAGCCCCGGGGGAGCAGAGGTGCTCCCGGAGCACCCCCGTGAGTAAAAATGAGTAAAATAAAAAAGTTGTCCAAATGAGCTAATTTTGGCATCATTCGAAAGCTCTCGTCGAGCCATGAAAAAGTTGTAATAGGGTCAAGGCCTGAAAATGTACCTATTTTGAGTTATGAGGCGAAAAAGGGTCAAAAATGGCCAAAAACGGCCAAAACGGCCGTTTGAAGGGGTTTTCCGACTTTATCTCGAGCTAGAGTCAACTAGTTGGCCTGAAATTTGGCATGTAGGGTGGCACCCGATGGGGGAAGACCCTCCGGGCACCTGGGTTCCATAGTGTCAGGCAATTAGCAATTACTCGATACGGTGATGCTGCAAATGGTCAAAATTGAAAGTGACGGAAATCCCCCAATATGGGTATCATTCGAAAGCTCTCGTTGCGTAGGTAAAAAGTTGTAATAGGGGTAAAGCGTCAAAATGTAGGAAAAATGAGTTACGGGGCTCCAAAGGGGTCAAAAATGGCCAGAAACGGTCAAAATGGCCTAAATTGAAAATTGTCGGATACGGCTGATACCGGTGTCATTCGAAAGCTCTCGTTGCGTGGATAAAAAGTTGTAATAGGGCCAAAGCGTCAAAATGTAGGAAAAATGAGTTACGTGGTTCCAAAGGGGTCAAAAATGGCCAGAAACGGTCAAAATCGAACTTTGTCGGATTGGTCTGATAGTGGTATAAATCGAAAGCTTTTGGTGAGCTGGGAGTGGGAACCAGTTATAATAGACGAAAACTAGTAACTGCATATTTTTCCAGAAAGTATATACATAAACTCATTCTATAAACGGAAAAATGTCGGGCGGGAACCACTTGATGCCTTTTGACTTATTGTGTTGCCCACTTTTCCAAAGGAAATGGCAACACCTTGTTATTGGTCTGTGCTTATTATTATTATTATTATCCGTCTGTCCCCCCCCTAGATCTCGAGATTGGGAATGGGTACAGGGGTGGTTGATACCTCATTTTGTAGCCCTTGACTAGGACATCTCCGGGAAGCAAGATGGCACCGATACCTTCCGGATTCCGGGAATGGTGAATCCCGGAATTTTTCGGTTGGTAAGGGGGGACCAAGGCGAAATTTCAAAATCCAAAATTTGGTCAAAAATTTTTTGTCACCGATTTCGCTCAAACGTTGGTCATAGGGTAATTTGATCAAGCTGATTTCAAAACTCAAATCGAAATTTCCGGAAAATTTACGGATTTCGAGATATTCGCCCCGGAAAATTTCGGAGTTTTTAAAAATTTCTCTAAAAGTGGTCGATATGGTACTCAAATGAAAGAGCTCGTCGAGCTGAACAACTTTCTTGCTTGCGACATTTTCCGAAAATGCGTCTAGCGAAAGTTATGTCCGAAAAACTGAAAATCCGGGAATTCACGAAAATCCGGATTTTGGGTCGAAAAATTTTTTGCCTCCGATTTCGCTCAAAAGTTGGTCATAGGGTAATTCGACCACGCTGATATCGAAACTGAAATCGAAATTTCCGGAAAGTTTACGGATTTCGAGATATTCGACCCGGAAAATTCCGGATTTTGAAAAATTTCTCCAAAAGTGGTCGATATGGTACTCAAATGAAAGATCTCGTCGAGCTGAGCAACTTTCCTTCCTGCGACATTTTCCGAAAATGCGTCTAGCGAACGTTATGTCCGAAAAACTGAAAATCCGGGAATTCACGAAAATCCGGATTTTGGGTCGAAAAATTTTTTGTCTCCGATTTCACTCAAAAGTTGGTCATAGGGTAGCTCGACCGCGCTGATTTCGAAACTAAAACCGAAATTTCCCGAAAATTTACGGATTCCGTGATATTCGTTCCGGAAAATTCCGGATTTTGAAAAATTTCTTCAAAAGTAGTCGATATGGTACTAAAACGAAAGATCTCGTCGAGCTGAACAACTTTCCTTCTTGCAACATTTTCCGGAAATGCGTCTAGCGAAAGTTATGGCAGAAAAATAAACAGAAAAATCTGTTGTGGGCAACACATTCTTGCAGTAGCGCTAGTTCTTCTTATTATTATTGTCCACAATTTCGTGTCCACCATGTCTATCTCGAGATTGGGAAGGGGTAGAGAGGTGGTTGATACCTCATTTTGAAGGTCTTGACTTGAACTGCTCCCGGAAGCGCGGGGAGCCCCGGGGGAGCAGAGGTGCTCCCGGAGCACCCCCGTGAGTAAAAATGAGTAAAATAAAAAAGTTGTCCAAATGAGCTAATTTAGGTATCATTCGAAAGCTCTCGGCGAGTAATGAAAAAGTTGTAATTGGGTCAAGGCCTGAAAATGTACCTATTTTGAGTTATGAGGCGAAAAAGGGTCAAAAATGGCCAAAAACGGCCAAAACGGCCGTTTGAAGGGGTTTTCCGCCTTTATCTCGAGCTAGAGTCAATTAGTTGGCCTGAAATTTTGCATGTAGGGTGGCACCCGATGCGGGAAGACCCTCCGGGTACTTGGGTACAATAGTGCTGCGCATATGCAAGTACTCGATACGGTGATGCTGCAAATGGTCAAAATTGAAAGTGACGGAAACCCCCTCAATATGGATATCATTCGAAAGCTCTCGTTGCGTAGGTAAAAAGTTGTAATAGGGGTAAAGCGTCAAAATATAGGACAAATGAGTTATGGGGCCCCGAATATTATAAACTCATTCTATAAACGGAAAAATGTCGGGCGGGAACCACTTGATGCCTTTTGACTTATTATTCATCATCTCGTTACCACACCCTGTCCCCCCCTCTATCTCGAGATTGGGAAGGGGTAGAGAGGTGGTTGATACCTCATTTTGAAGGTCTTGACTTGAACTGCTCCCGGAAGCGCGGGGAGCCCCGGGGGAGCAGAGGTGCTCCCGGAGCACCCCCGTGAGTAAAAATGAGTAAAATAAAAAATTTGTCCAAATGAGCTAATTTTGGTATCATTCGAAAGCTCTCGACGAGTAAAGAAAAAGTTGTAATTGGGTCAATGTCTGAAAATGCCCGCATTTTGAGTTATGAGGCGAGAAATGGTCAAAAATTGCCAAAAACGGCCAAAATGGCTCAAAATTGAAAGTTCTCAGATCGTGCACTTATTGGTATCATTCGAAAGGTCTCGACGAGTAATGAAAAAGTTGTAATAGGGCCAAAGCACCAAAGTGTACGAAAATTGAGTTACAGAGCCGCAAAGGGGTCAAAAATGGTCAAAATCGACCAAAATGACCAAAAATTTAAACAACTCTAAATATGGTCAATATGGTACTCTATTGAGAGCTCTCGCTACGGACTACACGAATCAGACTATACTGGGTCACAACGGTGCGTCTTTTGGGAGATATGACCATCTATAAACGGAAAATGCCGCGGCAACCCATTCTCGCTACTTCGCTAGTTTCCTTCCTAGATGTTTTTTTTCAGGGAAAAATGACGTTTAAGGTTTGGCATCAAAGCTCTCTTTCCTGATTTGCTTTTTTCTAACTTTGGGTCTAATCTGTTGCAATCATTCATTGAGTTATTAAATTGATTA
>JASAND010019041.1:0-10639 GCA_030248195.1 Trissonchulus latispiculum
AAACATCAGTATTAACAAGAGTTCATAATAACTAAGAGTGTGACAAGCGTCCCACTCTTAGTTATTAGGCTGTAGACATCATCTGCACAATAATGGCCTACCCCAACAACTGAGTACCTAGTGACCCCCCCCCCCACAACTGAGTACCAGGTACAATGCGGCGTACCCCGCAATTCTCAGAAAGCTAAGATTGTTGTCACTATTACCCTAAAACACTACTGAGCATGTGCTTGCCTAAACGCAGCAATTATATACGAGATTATATGCCTCATTCGAGATCTATCGAGGACTTCGTAACAGTTTTCGACCCACAAATATCCGAACTCGAACGAATACAACCCAATATTTGCCCGCGCAGTTGCGTGTGCGCAATGCAGAGCTTATATATTGTCTACTACTACTAGATTTTTTGTTTACTTTATTATAACTTTAGTAACCCTCCGCTTCTGGTACAATAGAACATAAATCTCAGATTATAGGACCGCGAAATTCCCTTTGATAAGGTTTCTCCGATCGAAAATAATACTAAAATAATAATAATAATAATTATCGACCACTGGTCTACTTTACAGAGTGATCCTTCCGCTTCTTTACCCATAAATGGACTTATTTTTCAGTGGTCGAAATGCCTAACTTTAAAGCAAAAGTAATTTATATCAAGGCTTCAATATTGTGCTGAATAGGAAGAAATGTAGCTTACGCAAATAAGCTCTTCGTGATTCGAAATATCCAAAAAATATAAATTGAATCTCGGAAGATTGTTTGAAGTCTTGAAAGCGGGTCAGTCGTATATCAGACAGATTTGCTTTTACACGTACCTGGTGACTTATCTGGTGGCCAAATAAGGTTACAAATCAGTGCAATTTGAGCTAAATCTGTCAGCGTTATATTGCTAGAGCAACCTTAGATACTTTTGGAGCCAGGCTAAAATGGCACTACTTCATGTTTTGAATTGCAAAAAAATTAGCTCGCAGGTAGAATTGCTTTGCTTTGGCTACAGTTTTGGATGACTATGGGGATTATGTTCACACCAGACTTTAGCTTATAGGAATTATTATTTTCAGTTCGTCAAAATTTCCGATATATTTTGAAATAGTAACTCTAGAAATGGAATGAGAATTGTGAACGCCCACTAAGTGTGGAAGGGTCTCCCTTCCCAAACCCTTTTTAGAAAATTTGATGTGTGTGACAACTTGTATCCAGATTATTATTATTATTATTATTATTATTATTATTATTATTATTATTATTATTATTATTATTATTATTATTATTATTATTATTATTATTATTATTATTATTATTATTATTATTATTATTATTATTATTATTATTATTATTATTATTATTATTATTATTATTATTATTATTATTATTATTATTATTATTATTATTATTATTATTATTATTATTATTATTATTATTATTATTATTATTATTATTATTATTATTATTATTATTATTATTATTATTATTATTATTATTATTATTATTATTATTATTATTATTATTATTATTATTATTATTATTATTATTATTATTATTATTATTATCATTATTATTATTATCATTATTATTACTATTATTATTATTATTATTATTATTATTATTATTATTATTATTATTATTAATATTATTATTATTATTAGTATTATTATTATTATTATTATTATTATTATTATTATTATTATTATTATTATTATTATTATTATTATTATTGTATTTATCTAAAAGCAATAAATAAAGCATCCACTTGAGAGGATGCCTCCACCATACCTTCTCCGTCCTCGTTATCATACCCACTTTCCTGGCAACCCATGTCTTTGTCTCGGATCATCCCAGCCAGTGGCATTTCCCGACGTCTTCAGGAGTGAGACCGTGGTAGGGCACCTCCTTGGTGACTCCTCCTTGGTCGACCTCATATATGTTTGCGAAAGCAGATTTTTCAAGATTATCCAGTGGAGATAGGCCTAGATATGGAATCAATCTAGAGAAAGCAAACAGATTATGCAAAGCAAACGGATTATGCAAAAGAAACGGCAAAAAACATGGACCGTCATTTGTTTGCAAACTAAGCTTCTCATATAATAATAAGTGCTAGGTGAAAAGTCAGAGTATCTTAAAGCATAAAATTCTAAACCTTCCTGCTTTTAATTTATTATTCCAAACGCAAATAGATATTATCACAATTGTAGCAATCTGACTTTATTTAGCACTCATTGCTAGATTTGGCAAAACAAATCACTAGACCTACACATGGCTGTTGTATGCCAAACTACTAAGACATGACTAGCAGACTGTTACTAATGCTAAGATATGTCAAAACTTTATGGCACTATTATTACCACGTGTTATACATTCTTATTTAAAAAGAGTTTAAACATCTGATTGCAACACTATCATCATCGCTAGATTAAGTTTGGCAAAAATTCACACCTAAATGTATGCCAAACGGCTAAGACATGTATTAGCAGGCTACTACTAAAATGTTAACAGGCGCCAAAACCTCGTGGCATATGCTGTTACTGCCATATGTTATATATTCTGATTTAGAAAGATTTTAAACGCCTAAATGCTTCACTGGCATATATACAAATTTTTAAGACTTACGTAGTAGATTCGATCACTCTTTGAACTTGATCAAAAGTCATTCATCATTTTTTAAGTTATATTAGACATCTTATTTTTCCTCTGTTATGTTTGCTCAGCCCGGGACACGCATTACACGCATTTTACTTGATAAAGATGCTCCTAAGCTCCTTACCGTAAATGTCTGTAAGCAATTGTTTAAGATAGGGCTTGCATGATTTATGGGTGAAATCTTTTCTTTCATTCGAAATAACTTAATTTTCCGATTAGATATTACGCATATATGTTTGCTCACGTATTTATGACAATTCCAAATTCGGAAAAGTCTATTCTTTGCTCTGATGGATGAGTCATAGTTAAAGTTAAACTTTTTAACAGTCACCAGCGATTTCTCAATTTATTTAAATAATCTCCAATAGAGGTAATTCTAGATATTATATTCGAGTCTGCGGGTAAATAAGTTCAATACACGGATCCTCCATTAGATAATTAGAGCGTCATAATAGGTCCGGCAACTCTGGCACTGCATATACAAGATTATATTACAATTTAAGCTTGGGCATTGGGATAAGGCAATTATCAGTCAGATTCTAGATATCAATCATCTATTGATTCAGTTGTATTAAAAGTTACCTCTGCGTAAGTCTGCGCATCACGAATTTTACCGCGCTCAGCGCGGCGGCTTATACCGCGGACCGGACTGAATGGCAATAACCATTGCACTCCTGCAGGTGTGATTATTGATTCTTTTTATGATATGGTTGCACTTTTTGCAAAGGACAGTTGCAATCCGTATCCTGTGCCGTACTCGGCAGTGCTTCTTCGATTTCTCGATGCGACGCCTACCATCATTTTGATTTGCCCGGTAGGGGCAAACTGGGCATTTCAGATTTAGCGACATTGGGTTTATCCTTAGAGTGGCAACCATTTCCGGGTTATCTCTAGACAAACAAATTGCGGTAAATAAGGATGTGTCAGATTTAACTCCACAGCAAGTGCAGAAGGTGTCCCGAAAGTTGCTATTTGTATCGAAATATTATCAACTTTCGAATCTTAGTCTTAACTCCATTACTGATAGTTTGTAATAGCAGCCAAACGTTAACACGGGATTAGATTCTGCGATTAGATTCTACCAAGGGTACATAATATTTAAAAAGTGTGACAGCAGGCCAGCTCTTCGTTATCAGCTCTAGGTACATGCTCTGTTCGCTAACGACTGACCCCCCAACAAATGTGCATGTTCACTTCAAAGAGACTTGCACGCTATATTTATGTAAACACAACGTCAACGTGCGTCCAATTAGTGTCTGCTTCAAACTTTAACGCGTAAAAATAGCGTGCCAATTTCTTTGAAGTGAACATACATTTGTGGGGGGGGTCAGCCGTTAGCGAGCAAAGCATGTACCTAGAGCTGATAACAGGCAGTTTGTCTGCTGTCACATTCATATATTATGTACTTACATATAGACTGTTAGAAACAAATTGAGTAAGAAAATAACAAATGTAATAACAAATATAATATAATAGTTAAAAGTAACAAATGGTAATAAATTGGCCACAAGGGGTAAGAAAATTGCCGAAAAATTAAGGATTTACGACTAAAATTTCCAAACATGAAGCCGGAATGTTTCACTTAAGATTTCTATTTTTTGCTAAAATCGTCCGAAAAACGTGTTTCGCTACAACATCGCTGTTTTTTGTTAAAAATCGCAAAAATCGCTTAAAAATCGCTTTCAAAAGTACCCCTAAAAATAGCTCTCACAAGGGGTTCCCAAATTTGCTTCCACGAGGGTCAGTGAAATTTGACCTCACCTTCAGGTATGGCTGCCCAACGAAATGTGTTCTTTTCCTTCACATATTATTGACCCACTATCCCAGCGATCTAAAGATAGTAGCAGACCAAAATTAAACGCACTCAGGCGTTTTGTTCTCTAGCATTATGCATTATAATGGCAATATTGTTTAGAATGAATGTCATTATAGTGCGATCAAAAAATGGGTGTTCAAACCTCTGTCATTTATAGCAAAGTAACTTTTGGAATTACTTAACTCTAAAACGCTCGCTCATTTGCGCCGTGAGCAATGAAAACGGCTGAAAAATTGTAGTTTTAACACTGAGACTTTAATGCTGAACCGGACGATATATTGTCCTTTAATGATTATGATTTCATTGATCATGATTGTCATTCCATGATTGATTGAGCAATAGCGATTCCTTAGTCTCTCCAAATTGATCACAGACAAAGAAGTCCACTATGAAACTGGATTGGACAGACCTTTGAATCGTAATCAGGTCCAAATAAATGCACTGGTTTTAAACACTGAAATTTTATGGTTTTTGTGTTGCCACTGGCAGCATAGCCCAAGAGGCCTTCGTGCATAGTAAAAATTCATAATTAATAATAACAAATAATAATAATAATAGTAGCAATTAAAAATTACTAATAATGAATAATTATAGTAATAAATAACTAATAATAATAATAATAATAATAATAATAATAATAATGATAATAATAATATTAATAATAATACCCTCTCATGTAGTGTTTGGGTTAGACCCAGAAACTGATAAAAATTTTATAGCGCCAGGAAGAGAAGGATTCGCGATGCGGCAGAATCCACAATTTCGGGTTCCATTTTCAATAATTCTTAAGTGCTCCGTAATTAATTGTAATTAACCCTTTGCGTTACTCCAAACATTAACCCGGCATGCGTCTTATTAATTTCAGTAACTGCTGTTTTTGTTAGATTAGTAATCGACATTATTTTGCAGGGCATTGTTGTTTCACTCTAAAACGACAATGAGCGAACTAACTCCTGTTACACATAGGCACGCAGTATAGTAACCTTGGGTAATCTTGGTATTCTTAGCTCTTAAACCATCAAATCAATTTACATAACAAGAGCCCCATAAAAGACAACACGCCATACACTACACCATGCGCCCTAGTGCTTGAATTGGTACAATTGCTACTCGTAGGCGCATGATGGGGTTTTAGAAGCAGTCACTCGAGTAAAGATAAACTTTTCATTTCTCATACATCCTGTGGTGAAACCTGTATCCAATAATTGAACAATAATAACACGCTGCAACGACTTCGTGCTGACGCGGCTAATTGGCAAGTGGTCGACCCCATTCAAACGAATGTAATCTGAAGGTCGGATTACTCCGTTGCTCGCTTCCGGGAGTACACTTCACTGGATGCTTACAGTGTCTCTTACGCTAGTGCTTCAGCACAGGGTCGTCCTCACTATCTAATTCCTTCGGGCCTCTTGCGCAATTCCCTCTTCCTTACTTTTGATTTTTTGACTAATGACTTTAAAATTTTGTATGGATGCATACAAAGATGCATACAGGCTGATGAATTCAAAGATTTTAAAATTTTTAAATTTTTAAAAAATTTAAAAATTTTAAATTTTAAGTTGGCCCAGGAAGGATTTTGCCACAGTGGAGTAGTCCATCAGCAACAAGTACAGAAACTGCAAAATCGGAAACTGCAAAATCGGAAACTGCTCTGTAGCCGAAGCATGAGGCTGGTCTTGATGACGACGAAAGAGGAGTCAAGCATTGCAAACATCAAGAAAATGCAAAAAATGGACGGAATAAGGCAGTTAACATTGGCTCAAC
This sequence comes from Trissonchulus latispiculum, assembly GCA_030248195.1. Classification (NCBI taxonomy): domain Eukaryota; kingdom Metazoa; phylum Nematoda; class Enoplea; order Enoplida; family Ironidae; genus Trissonchulus; species Trissonchulus latispiculum. The sequence goes on from JASAND010019041.1 coordinate 6,221, forward strand.
ATAAACGAAACACGAAGCCAAAAGAATCGAATTATCATGCATCAAAATAATCATTTTAGAGCTAGCATCAAGGTTATAGTCTAAACTACAACGCGACCAACTTCTATTGTGTTGTTCCAATTCAAAGAACAACTTAGTGTTCTATTCGAGCGTACTGTAGCGACGGACCAAATCTTATGCACTTGTTTGAGCTTTTTAACTAACCAATTACCGAAGTTTAAGTTTAGGTTTAAGCTTTTGTTTCAGCAAGAGTACATACTACATAAGAGTGTGACTGCGGGCAAGCTGTCTGTTATCAGCTCTATAGGTACATGCACTGTTCGCTAACGGCTGACTTCTCCACAAATGTGTAAGTTCACTTCGAAGAAATTTGCACGCCGTGCGTGTTAAAGCTCGAAAACGCAACCTCTCAGTTGGTTCAATGTGCGTCTGCTCTAGCTATAGAATGCAAAGATGTGCAAATTTTTTTGAAGTGAGCATACACATTTGTGGGTGGGTCAGCCGTCAGCCAACAGAGCATGTAAGCAGAGCTGATAACAGAGAATTTGCCTGCTGTCACACTCTGACATATTTCGTACTCATACGGCCTTTTCAAGAAAGGGTAGAGTAGAGTAGAGTAGAGCTAACATTACTCGTTTTAACTCCACTCAAGCTTGACTTTTCCTCTTTTAACTCTTTCATGAAAAGGATCGAGTTAATTTTAACTCTACTCTACCGTTTATTGAAAAGGCCCTTAGTTTCAGTCACTAAACACTAGTATTAAGACGTAATTTGTGGCAGAAGAAGAGAGATCTTAAAAGAGGTTGAGCGATCTTTTGACCAATGCAGAAGCAAACTAATGCCGCTGCCGACCTATCATTGGTGTAAGCCATACTTGGATGGGCTTTTATACTGACAGGAAGACTTATTGTAAGGTCTTAGGCTTTTGCTCACAGTCGTGAAGACAGCATTCCATTTTAAGACATTGCTTCAAACTGGATTGCTTCAAATTGGCAAACGCTCCAAATATCCCTAGGTGTTGTCCAAATTCGTAGGTCAGTTAAGTGTATGGACAGATTTCAGTATTGTTTGGAAGTCGCATCTGAGTGTAGATAGTCGGGGGCTATTGCTGAAATAGTGGCATGAGATTTTGGGATTCGATTTGAGTGTGAGTTTAGTGGAGCATCACTGGTGCTTGTTGAATCCAGCAGAGAGTGTTTATTCAGTTTAATTTAGTCAAGGAAAAGTACTTCGAAATTGTACTTGACTTGCCACTTGCGATTTTGTGAAACCGACAGTAACTTCGTTGTTATTGATTTATCTTGTTCTTTTAGTCGTTGGAGATAAAGTTCTGATGTTATCGACCACCACGGAAGTAATCAGTGATTTTAGTCTCAGTTTGGTTCAGAGCGAGTAACACGTGGTAGTTGTTGTCACGTGGTTTAATTGAGTTAATCATACTTTATGTAAAGAAAGGGGTATTTGGGGGTCGTTTTATTTCTCCTTTCTTCAAAGTTAGTCACTGATCTATGAAGATCCACATCAAGCACTGGCTTTATACTGACCACTCCCTATTTATCCAAGGTCATACACAGGGGTCCTAGCTATCAAACAGACTACCAACAAATCCTAGTATCAGTTTCACCGCTGTTTCCCTAATTCCTACTGATCTAAGTAACTAGACTTCTCACTCTCGCTCAAGCGCAGGATAAAGCCAATTCAAACCTTCGTTAATTTAAATTATTAGTTTAATGAGACTGTCACCATTATAGTTACACAGAAATATGATTATCTACGATTTAAGCAATACAAGATTATACAGATCTAGGTACGCACACAGAGAACACAAGATTACACAACAAAGGCATACAGCAAGGATACAAGCAATATCAATCTACTCAGACAAGATTAAATTGGCTACACATTAAATCCCTCAAGTTTTTGACGTTTCATTGAAAGTTTATCTGTTCTCCCTTTTAACCTTTAGTTACAATAAACTCAGCTCTGTTGCGCCGTTCCAACTTACAGCTTCAAGTTACCTTGATGAGTCCAGGTTCCAGATGAGTGCGTGATGATCTGACAGGTCCTCGAAGGGCAGGGGAGGGATAAGTAAATAATGCAGAATCAGTCGAAAAATACGGTAATTGAAGCAAACAAGAGTTGTGGCAGGCCCCACCAAAGCAGAATAAAATTAGGTCCTCTCTGACCTCTAACACAAGATCCGTTGACGACCGGTATGTACCGTAGGCCCTCGGTCCAAATACTCCGCACACAGAATAAGCCAAAACAAGGCGTAAGAGCACAACTGTATCTCTGGGCTGCCAAACCACGACTGACTTGCAAATTTGGGAAAATTTTAGGTTTTGGGGAAGACCTGTCAATCATGTGTGCGTGACGTGTAAGGCGGAGCTTGCGGCTCCCTTTCGTGTAGTGCGTTCTGTGTGTGTGTGTGTATCATCATATGTCACTTATCAGTGACGTATGAACCCAGCTCTAGGGGTGAAGGAGGCTCCCAAAAATCCCAAACTTGGACGCATTAACCCCACTTAGTTTCCTGGGGAGATAAGTACCCAATTTTGGATCCATTTTGCAAATAAAACTATCCATCAGAAAACAGTGAAATCCCCAACTTCTTTGTCCAAACTTCTCACATAGCGAACAATAATCAACTTCGAATAGAGACCGAATATTACAGACGACAATCACAGAGCAAAGGCCAATATCTTTTAGGTTTACTTTCAACAGACCCAGCAAAGGAATATCTAGCTAACTACAAAATAGGATATGATTATAGGCATACTTCAGAATTCAGAATACAAAACGCAAGCATCAAAAGTACAGAATCAATTCAATATTAATCCAATATCAACTAAAAAATCCAATTAATATTTCACTAATTTCAGTCATATTTCTGCATTTCGGCCCTACCCTAGTATTCCAAATTTTCTATCCTCCACACTCTCCACGAGTGGGAAGGAAGGAGTGGGTGCAAGCGTGCCACCCTGGGGAGACGAGATTCCAGTTGGACTGGCCGGCGGGTGAAGGTCCGCGCCGTACCTGATGATTTCTGATGGGACGGTGCTGGTGGGGGGTTGGGAAACGAACACCGCGGCATTAGGCGTGCCGTCGGTCAGGGAAGTCGACGGATGCCGACGTGGGGCGCCACAGGGGGAGATTCCGGCAAGAGACGGTTCTGGCGGGGAAGAAGTAATCAAGATTGAAAGATGTGAAGAAAAGTGTCCTGTGGGAGTCAGGACCGGTGACAGTAAGGTGCTGAATCGAACCATGGACCAACTGAAATGACCAGTCATCGGACCAAAAACTTAGCTAAGACTAAGACTTGCTGAGCGAACAGCCTAGAAATAGAACCATGTACGGAATGAGTTATCGTATAGGGAACAGTTTATGGGGTAATAAGTAGCTGATCATTCTGCGGTTCAATTAATCAATCAATCAAGGTACTCAGTTTCTCTCTCTCCACACCATTGAGTATTCAAGTATCTCTTATAAATTTCAAGACAGAGGTCCAATTTCTATAAAAGTACGTTTCAGCAACTAGCTTTCCTCAAGAATAGTGCTCACTGGCGATTGGGTTCAAAAATGCATCAAAGAACTCATCCGCACGTTATCATTCTTTACGTCAAACTCCTTAGATTCTAGGTGCAACAAACAGACACAGTGGACAAAAATTAGTAAACAGAAAAACAGTAAAACTCAATATCCGGAACAGACTGAGGCTCCGCATCGCATGGTCCAGATACAGTCACTCCTGACATAATGGGCTTTAATCACATAACTTACACTGTGGCAACCCTACACGGAAAAACTTGTAATCATTCAAATCATCTCTCCAGGACCTACAACTTTCCTCTTGAGAGTATTCTTCGATTCACTTACCGAAAACGACTGGCGAACTGACACACGTTTGCAGAATGTAAGTCTACAAGGCAACCTTCGACTTGTAAACTTGTAAGGATAATTTCAGTAGCTTGTAAGCTTGTATCTTGTAACTTGTGGGTTCGTGAAACCGGAACTGGAAATTCGGCTTGTAGGACACTTGTAGAAAGACAGCTTGTAGCTTGTTACCTTGTAACCTTGTACTCAACTCTTAGTGAAACCAAAACTGCTTGTAACTTGTGACTTGTAGAAAACTTGTAACTTATCATGAAATCGGCCCCTGCACACATACTTAGTTAACTAGTTTTACTAACTGCAGATTCCTGTGTGCGTTTTGCTCTTTACTGTAGTTCATAATTTCAGAGTATATACTGTTTGGAGTTAAGACATTCCTTGCTTTCCGTACTTTCTTTAGAAATACTAGGTATCGTGCACTCAAATGGTGCTTTTCAGCAAAAAATTGCAGATTTACAGGTCAAAAATTTTTGAATGTATGGTCTTTTGAGCGATTTTTTTCAGTGGGAAATTTTAGTAAAAGGGCAG